>PVJN01013318.1:0-49069 GCA_004026805.1 Lasiurus borealis | reverse complement strand
TGTTTCTGACTTTCTATCCCTCTCCCTTCCTCTCTGTAAAAAATCAATAAAATATATTTAAAAAAAAAAGAAAGAGGCCCACTGTGTAGACTAGAAAGTTAGAGAGAGAACTTTCTTTTTCCCTTTCTCCAGGGCTGAGGGAGTGAAGAGTGAAGTCTCCTTGGATCCCTTTCTCCCTCACATAGAGCAGCATGTGGAGAGATGAAACTTAGAAGGTCCTACATACTATCACAACCACCAAAAAGACATTTTGAGTTATTTTTTTCCAACATTATCTTGTTAACTCCCAGACAGGTTGAATAGCCAGAGAATCCAACAGTCATCATGTTGGTGAGCTATTGTTGGTTATGGGTAGCTTCATGGCCCTGGTGATTCACCAAGGACCCTCACCAGGGCATTTAAGCAATGGCAATTAACAGAGCAGCTTGTAGTCTCTGGGGGAGATCATGCCCACCCAACCCAGCAAAGCTGTTACTTCAGAGAAATCCTACCTCACTTTCTCCAGGCTTGATTCATTCATTTGTTCACTTACTCATCAAATCTTTATTAATGCCAAATCTTTATTGTGCTGGGTGCTGGGGATATAATGATGAGCAAAATCAGAGCTAGTCCTTGCTCTCATAAAGTTGATTATCACATGAAGGTGTGAACAACGGGACACCCAGGACAGCACAAATTAAACAAATGACACATGTAAATAAATTTCTTGTGAGAAGTCCTCCCTGGGGCTGTAACAGAAGACCCTAGGTTAGATTGAGGATTAGTAGGATGGGGGTGGCTGTGTAGGGTGCTGAATAGTTCTTCCTTTAAGATAGTGGTTCTCAACCTTTTTTAATGTTGTGACCTTTTAATACAGTTCCTCATGTTGTGGTGACCCCCAATCTTAACATTATTTTCATTGCTACTTCATAACTGTAATTTTGCTACTGTTAATGAATTATAATGTAAATATCTGTTTTCCGATGGTCTTAGGCAACCTTGCTAGCAGTTTTCAACCTGTGGGTTGCGACCCACAAGTTGAGAACCACTGCTGTAGAGCCTAAGACCATCAGAAAACACAGATATTAAAGGTTAAGAGAACCTGCTAAGGGAGCATAGTTGACTGACAGTTTCAGCCACTACACCTTTGGATCCACTGTCACATTCACTTCAAGGCCATACTCCTACAGGCTGCTCCCCAGCCAAGGAGTGAGCATTTGGGGGCTGGGGCTGCTAGAACCTGCCCATTTCTGCCCAGTGTGGGACTCTGAGCAACCTTTGTGTGGGGACACTCTGTTACTGGCTAAGACTTTCTCAGAGCCATACTGTAGTCAAAAGCTCTTTTTAACCTATCCGTCCTTCTCTCTCTCTCTTACAGGTGGCAGACTTGTGTCATGATTTAAGTTGCTCCCTGGCCACTCCTGCTCCCTCTATCTCTATCCTTTAGAGGCAGGCCTCCCAATAAAACTTTTGCATGTCTGATCTTGTTTTAAGGTCAGCTTCTCAGTCTGACACAGGGAAGGAGTGGTGAGGTAAGGGTTGTGAGGGAGAAGAAAGTTTTTTTTAAAAAAATATATTTTATTGATATTTTACAGAGAGGAAGGGAGAGGGAGAGAGAGTTAGAAACATTGATGAGAGAGAGACATCGATCAGCTGCCTCCTGCACACCCCCAATTGGGGATGTGCCCACAACCAAGGTATGTGCTCTTGAACGGAATCAAACCTGGGACCTTTCAGTCTGAAGGCCAACACTCTATCCACTGAGCCAAGCCAGTTTCCATGAGAAGAAAGTTTTTGAAAGAAAGACTATTTTGTGTTAAATTCCTGTGGGTTCAGAGTCTACAGGGGAATTAGAAGAACTGATGGAAGACTAGTGTAGCTGGATAACAGAGAATGGATGGGGAGAGAGGTGGAGACTGAGGAAAAGAACAAAAGTCAGAATACATGGGGCCCCCTAGGTGCTAATTGTTTTTTTTTGTGTGTGTTTTTGTTTTGTTTTGTTTTTTGGTAATGACTTTATTTTATTCAGTTAACACAATTGGCCCGCAATACAGCGTATAGGTCATAAAGTACAAATCCAAGGAAGGTAATAACTTCACCAAGTTACAAAACTTTAGCAAATCAATACAGAACTTTTTCATAGAATAAAGATGCAGTTATATATTACTTAAGTGATAATTTTAACTCCAAAAATGTCATTTAAGTACCAAATTAAAACACTGTGATCTTTAATAGTGGTTTATAGCAAGCAAAGCACATTATTTTATACAAATTTATATCTTTTAAAACTATATACTTCTCCTTTGAAAGTGAGTTCCCTCTTGAAGTTTCCACAGCAAAGCAATTGTGTCTATTTGGAGGTGGCTCTGCTTTGTCCTGGGGTTGGTCCAAAACCAGGTAGAGTTCCAATGCATGAAAAGAGTTAAAATTCAACCTGAAGGAGACTAAATATACTAACAACAATTTCTAAGTACCTTTCAAAAATTGTTAAATTCTCACATAACTATGAAATCTCCAAAACCAGAATCATTTCAAACAACACTAATGATTTCAGATGCTCCTTTTTATTTAGAAACACCGTACCTCCTTGTTTTGATCAAGTCACATACTCTTTCTTCGGCTTATTAAAAAAAATCTAACTAAAATATAGTTTTTAATTTATTTTTTAAAGTAACAATAAATATAATGCCAGTTAGTAGAGATCTGGGGGACTGGGTGTTGTATGCCAACTTCCATCATTTCTCTACAAATGCTGCTGCTGCTATTGGGGTCCTTATGCTTCCTCTTGCTGAAGCCGTCAATTCTTCAATCTCAGCATTTAATTTATGTATTATCCACTTCATTGCTTCTTGGCCTTTACTAGCATTTGAAGATATCGTGCTCACCATCAGCTCTTCCAGGTAACTACTGAGGCTGACTCCTTTCACAGTGATGATGGCCTCTTGAGTCAAAATAGTCCGTTCTGGGTCCTGAGGATGTGGTTTATATAAGTCTCTCATCGACTGAAACCGTATTTGTAAATGAAATATTAGTGGATTTAAGTTCCATTGTTTTCTTTACAGGATCAGCTACAGAATGTTCTTGCACATATGTTTTGGTTCTTGCCACACCAATCAGAGATTTCACAATGGAAGGCAGTCCCCATTCTGTGCTGAGCAGTCTATGGCTGTGCAACTTTCCAGAAGGATCTACATATCTGTCCAATATATCGACTCCAACCATGCTTGGGTTCATAAGGTTTGGATATTTCTGCATTGTGGCTGTTGTAACATTTTCTTATGGGTGGTCAAAGACGTGCTCCGACATCCAAATCTTCATGGTGCTGATGGCCTGTGCAGTGTCTTGGTGGTACAGAGGCAAAGAGGCCACACAGGCCCCAGTCCTGTCCCCTCACCTTATCACCTCCTTGCCCTAATTGTTTTTTATCCCAATAAGAATGAGGTGCCATTGGATCATTTTAAACAGTGAGGTGCTGCAATCAGATGTGTGGTTTGAAGCATCACTCTGATTAGGCTGTAATCATGGTCCCAGAGAGAAGAGATGGAGTCTTGGATGGGAGTGGGGGTGAAGGTGGAGAAAGAAGGAAGTAGGAGAATGCAGATAGCAAAGACATCATTCCAGCAATACTTCAGTGAGCATCACTCATGTCTGGAGGTGTGAGAGAGGGATTCTTAATTAAACCATTTTAGAAGCTAGATATTTATTCTGTGGACCAACATCTCCAAAAGCTATTAGCCCCTGGAAGTTTGCTGTCTCATGTAACTAGGATTTCATCATTAACATGAGATCCTTCCAGGTGATGTTTAATCCATCTGTTCTCATGGTCTGAATCTCAGAGGAGATAAGAAGTGGCTCCAGGTGTCTGAACAGCAAAATGAAGGTGATTCAGTCACTCACTCTTTCTCTTTTTCCCAAAGCATTCCCAGTCTTTTAACAATATCTAACCATTTGTTTAACTCCTATCTGGAGGCATCAAAGGTAATGTGTATATTTACAGATAAAAGCAGCTTAAAAGTGAGAACTTGACAGAAATTCAAGTCCATCTGTCAGGGCCTGTGAAATCAATAGTTCCCACATATCAGGATTTAGTGCTAAAAACTCTGCTTGAGTCCTGACAGTCACTTATATACACTGAATACAAACATCTCCCACCCTCAGGCCTTTATTACTGTCTCATTTAATCCTCAAGACAACTGCTTTGAGGAAGGAACTATTATTAGCGCCATTTACTAGATGAGGAAACTAAGGCTTAGAAAAAGTAGGTAAAATTTCCTGTCATACAGCTAGAAAAACAACATAGGCATATTGAACCTAGATCCATTTGCTTCCAAAATCTTTATTGCCTCATTTTATTCCTTAGAGGCTGGAGACTTCCCATTGGATAGTTAATAGAATTTCCAGAGAATGAATAATATACCTAACAAAAATGGACTTGACTTATCTTTATAGTAATATCAATTTCAGACCATCTACTCAAAAAGTGACATATTTACAAATCAGAAAACAAAAATACATCATTGGGACAATTACTGAGTAGTTTCTTATGAATTATAAAATGTATTTTGTTCAACACAAAACACCATTTTAATTTAAAATGGTATGAAAATAACCTAGCTTGTTTTGACATTTTATTATTGCAAAAAATGAAGAATTTTACCAAAATGAGACTTCTTCAGTTTCTGTTCATACCTCTTCACCCATTGGTTGTGTCCAAAATGCCAGGTTGGCCTACCAGGTAATTTCCACCTCATATAGCTGTTGAAATGAATAAATGAGATAATGAATTAAAGTACTTAGCACAGAGCATGGCGGATGGTAAACTCTCAATAGACATTGGTTATGTGTTTGGAGACAAAACAACTATCCAAACTAAAGGAGAGGTGTGGTTTAGGGAGAGGGCCACACAGTTAGACAAGAAAGAAGTACATAGAGAAAAGAGAAAAGAATCCCAATGGAACCCGCCACCCCATTTCCCAAATCCCTGCCCAGCCCAGGGGTAACCACTGTTACAATTGGAGTACACAATTATAGAGATTTGATGTATAAACGATTTCTATGCCTTTGAATGCACAAATGGGTATGGGATGCCTTCAGATTTATTGCACTCGTCTGTTTGATCATACATATCATTCTGCAGCTTCCTCCCTGCCCCCTCCCTTTCTTTTCACTTGACATGTCTTGAAGAGCTTTCCACATGGGGATGTAGGCTTCCCCTCTCCCTGTTGACTGCTGCCTAGTGAAGCCTGGTACAGACATGTTGTGTTCAGGCAGCTGTAGAGTAGAGATGACCAACCCTCCACCTACAGATGTCCTGCCTGAGTTTCATTTGTGACATCACCACTTACTGCATGCATGACCTTGGGCACATTGCTTAGTTTCCCATGTCCTGGTTTTCTCATTTGTGTCCTGGTTCTTTTATCTGTAAAAAGTGTGAGCTTGTTGAAGTCATCTGCTTCCGATAAATCAGCAAGATGTGTTTACCATGCAGATGCCATCTACCATGCTTTCCCCAGGGCTTGACACGCAAAGAGACACAGTTTAAGTTCTACTGAAACTGACTTCTTCTTTTCTAAAATTTTCTTTTCACCAAAAAAGAATTCTAAGTTGATATAGTTAAAACCTACACTTTAAAAATTCTCAGGCTTAAGAAATTATACAGTTTCCTAAAAACTTCCCTTTTTCTAGGCTATAGGCAGATATCAGTTGATTCCAATGATTCTTTATTTCACCTTGGCATGCTTTTTATCAGAAATCACATGGAAACCTTTTAATTTATGGGCTTTTATTGCAATCCTCAATTCACCCTGAGTAGTCTATTATTAAGTGTTCTAGAGGTTCTTATTGTCCCTTATCGGAGAACTGTATCTCGGTGCAATTCATCTGTAGTCATTCTTCACAGAGAAAATCTTTCATATTACCTTTCTTTCATCATACAACGACAACTCTTGAATACATTATTATCCACAATAAGCTTATAAATTATTATCATTAGGCAATTTTTTATGTAATCTGATTTTATAAACTGTTTCTTTTTATTATTGTTAGGGGGAAACCAGTAAATGACTATGTCTGCTTTGATTCATCATGATAACAGTAATAGAGAAACTAAGTAAGGACGTCTTACTGAGTCACAAACATACTGGATTTGTAATGAGCTCAGACTGGGACATTTAGGCAAGCACCGGGACCCTCGCTAAAGAGTCTCAGTTGCCACCTGTAATGACACGCTAATTGTTAATGCTGACCTATTAAGATGTCTGGCCCTAACTGGTGTGGCTTGGTGGATAGAGCGTTGGCCTGCAAACAAAAAGGTCCCAGGTTTGATTCCAGTCAAGGGCATGTACCTTGGTTGCAGTCATATCCGCAGTAAGAGATGTACAGGAGGAAGCTGATTGATGTTTCTCTCATTGATATTTCTAACTCTCTCTGTCTGTAAAAAAAATCAATAAAATATATTTTTAAAAAAGATGTTTGAGGCTGGATTTAATTTTCTTCACAGAATTGAGATTTAAAAGGTAAAATAAAGTCTGTTTTTTTTTTTTTAAATGAAGAAAAAGCCAACGTAAATTTCTTAGGAATATATGTTCTGGTATGTGAAATGGTAACCTTAAGAAGACTCTCCCTGCTACCCAGCATGCTCTAGGTCCCTTCCCCCATCACTCTGCTTACTGTTCTTAGGAAATGCAAGCTTTTCTTTCTGGTCACATAGAAGTAAGAAGAAACATTTTTAAAAATATATATATTTTATTGATTTTTTACAGAGAGGAAGGGAGAGAGATAGAAAGTCAGAAACATCGATGAGAGAGGGACATCGATCAGCTGCCTCCTGCACACCCCACAGTGGAGATGTGCCCGCAAGCAAGGTACATGCCCCCTACTGGAATCGAACCTGGGACCTTTCAGTCCGCACGCCGATGCTCTATCCACTGAGCCAAACCGGTCTCAGCAAGAAACATTTTTAATACATGGCTTTTAGAACAGCATTGTCTCATAGAACTTACTATGATGATAGAAATGTTCTACCATCTGCCCCGCCCAATATGTCAGCCATTTATTTGCCATGTGTGTGGTATTGAGCATGCCAAATATGGCTAATATACCTGAAGAACTAAATTTAAAATTTTATTTAATTCTAATTAATTAAAACTTAAACTTAAATAAAATTGTGTGGCTAGTGTATTGAACAGTGCACTTACAGAGTGTCCATAGTTTGTGGTATTTATATTCTGCATTACTGCTTGTTTTCAGTAGAATATATAATTGAGAAGTGACTAATTTTTTTCTAGTCTGACTAATTCTTTAGGTGAGTAGGACTTATAACATCCCTTAAGAAGGGAATAATATTAACAACATCCAGCATCTACATAGTTCTGGCTGTGTACTAGGCTCTGTTCTCACATTTTTATCTGGCTTAGCTCATCTAATCCTCCCACTGCTTATGAAGAATGTACCATTTTTATCATCATTTTGCAATTGAGGGAATGGGGGAAGCAAAGGGAGGTTAAATGACCTGCCCAAGGCCACACAGATAGCATCGGTCTGGCTCGAGTCCCTGCTCTTTACCAGCATACTGTAGTATGTCCTGGGTCTGACTCTCTATTAGCTTGCTATGTACATACAATGTCAAAACCAATGGAATGGGGTTAGCATGGGATGTATCAGGAGGAGAATACTTATATTGGTGTGATATTGGGTAAATTCTGATGCCCATCCTTTTCCAAATTTTTATGATTCTAAGATTAAGGTACTTTAATGGAATTTTAGGTTTCTGACAAGATCCATTTTCTAAAGGAACACAATTTAACTTTCTATCTCATGCTCAGGAAGTTCAGAAGGTCTGAGTCATTTTCTTATTTTCTTAACTAGAAGCCTGATCATGAAATTTGTGCAAGAGTAGGCCTCCCTTCCCCCAGCTGCCAGCACCAGCTTCCCTCTGGCACCGGGGACCCGGGCTTTCCTTGCAGCTCTGGCTTTGTTCAGAAGGTCATCCAGAAGGATGAGTAGCATATCATGCTTTTATTATTATAGATTGGTGTATATTACATTTCACTTATTGTTGAGCATATAGATGGCCAAGAGTAAAATGGACTTTCAGGAAGATAGTTACTTTTTCCTTCAATACCAAATGAAGAAAACCTGGGATACCACAGACCATGTATTTACACACTGTCTAGAGCTTAGCCCACATTACCAAGACTTCTAATATCACACATTTTTTCCTTTCACTATATTATTTGCTTGTATTCACCATTTAGCACACCAAGTTACTAGAGAACAATTACAACATATGTAAAGTGGAGAAAAATTATAAAGGCTTGTGGAATATATACCATTAGATAGAAAAACTGAACACCAGAATTAGTCTATGACAAATAACCTTTTGGTGAGATTCCTTTCTGCAAAGCTGCAGCTAGACCATCAGGGGCCATCCGAGTCTCTGCAATTTCATGTTAGAATAGAAATAATGCTAGGATAGTCAGGAAAACTCATACGTATTGTACACTTTAAACCTTAGTTAGGACATACTTATTCTTGGCTACTAAGGCAGACAGGCATTTAGAAATCTTCTAATTTAACTTCTTCCTGTTTTCTTTTTTTATTTGTTTACTAGAGGCCTGGTGCACAAAATTTGTGCATGGGGGGGGGGGGTTGTCCCTCAGCCCAGCCTTCGCCCTCTCCAATCTGGAATCCCTCTCACATTCCAGGACTGCTGGCTCCCAATTGCTTGCCTGCTTGCCTTCCTGATTGCCCTTAACTGCTTCTGCCTGCCAGCCTGATCACCCCCTAACCACTCCCCTGCCAGCCTGTTTGCCCCTAACTGCCCTACCCTGCAGGCCTGGTCCCCTACAACTGCCCTTCCCTGCAGGCCCAGTCATCTCCAACTTTCCTCCTGTGACAGCCTGGTCACCTTTAACTGCCCTCCTCTGCAGGCTTCATTACCCCTAACTGCCCTCCCTTACAGGCCTGGTCCCTCCCAACTACCCTCTCCTGCTGGCCATCTTGTGTCCAGATGGGGGCAGCTATCTTGTGTGTTGGAGTGGTGGTCAATCTGCATATTACTCTTTTATTAGATAGGATAGAGGCCTAGTGCATGGGTGGGGGCCAGCTGGTTTGCCCTGAGGGTGTCCTGAATCAAAATGGGGGGTGCCCTTGGGGTATAGGGTGGCCTGGGTGAGAGGCCTGTGGTGGTTTGCAGGCCATCCATGTCCCCTGGCAACCCAAGTGGAGGCCCTGGTATCTGGGATTTATTTATCTTCTATAATCGAAACTTTGTAGCCTTGAATGGAGGCTTGGGCCAGCCAGGGTATGCAGAAAGCTTGGCTTCCTCCATCGCTGGGGAAACCCAAGCCTCCTGCTCACTCTGTGGCCACAGCCATCTTGTGTGTGTTAATTTGCGTACTCACTTCTGATTGGCTGGTGGGCGTGGCTTCCGGGTGTAGCAGAGTTATGGTTATTTTGCATATTACTCTTCCATTAGATAGGATAGGAATATATACATATATTCTAAATAGTTTTATGTATGTATTTATGGTTAGTATTTCTCCATGGATGGTGCTTATCCTATTTAATAAAAGACTAACATGCAAATTGACTGTCACTCCAACACTCAAGATGGCTGCCCTCATGCGGTCAAAGATGGCTGCCCCCATGTGTACATAAGATAGCCACCACAAGATGGCCAGCAGGGAAGGCTGTTGGGAGGGACCAGACCTGCAAGGGAGGGAAGTTAGGGGTGACCAGGTTGGCAGAGGAGGGAAGTTGGGGGCAACTGGACCTGCAGGGAAGGGCAGTTGGGGGGGACCCAGTCCTCCAGGGGAGGGCAGTTAGGGGCAATCAAGCTGGTAGGGGAGTGGTTAGGGGGTGAACATGCTGGCAGGTAGAAGCAGTTGGAAGCCAGCAGTCCTGGATTGTAAGGGGAATGTCAACTAAAAGGGCAGTTGAACATCCCTTGAGGGGTCCCAGGTTGGAGAGGGTGCAGGATGGGCTGAGGGACACACCCCCACCTCCGGGCACAAATTTCGGGCACTGGGCCTCTAGTAGTTTATATTTGCTTAAGTTGTCTTTTGTTATACATCCATTCAAAATTTGTGAGTTGAACAAATTATAGCTTTTTTTTTACATTTTTCTTTTAAATAAAGTTTTTTTATCAACTTTATTGAGATATATTTAATGAATACAGTTATATATGTTTAAAGTGTACAACTTGATAATTTTGATAAGTGTGCTTTGTGAAATATTTAGCACAATCAAGCTAATTAACAAATTCATCTATTCACATAGTTAACCTTTTAAAAAAATAACTTTTTAAAGAAATTCTTTTCTTCCCAAGGTTTTAGTCTCTTATATTAGGTTTAAGGTTTTAAAGATCTTATGCCCTTCCAAAATTTATTTTTCTGTACAGTCTCACTAAGTAATCTAATTCTATTTTGTTTTCTTAAGATTTCTTATTAAGTAGTGCATCCTTCTCACTCTATTGACTTGCAATGCCCTCCATCACATTCTAACTCTGTGTGGGTTGGCTTTTTATTCTGCTGCATTTAAAAACGTGTCCATTCCTGTACCACTTCCACAAGGTTTTAATTACTAACATTTTATGTCGAGTTTTGATATCTGGTTAGAAAACCTCTCTTCATGTTTTTCTTTTTCCAATTAGCCTTATATATTCCAGAATCTTTCCTCTTTTATCAGGGTTTCACAATCTTAGCACTGTTGACATTTGGAGCCAAATTACTCTTTTTGGTGAGGGCTGTTCTGTGCATTGTAGGGTGACTAGTGATGTCCTCTTCTCTTCTACCCGCTAGATCTTCAGACATTGTCCAATATTTATTTGGGGGCAAAAATCAACCATAACTCTATAGAAATTATAAGATAAGTATATTAATTTCCAAAAAGTTTGATTTGGGTGTTGACCGAAGTTCTGTTAAATTTATAAATTACATTTGCAAAGAATCACTATTGTTATAATAGCAAGTCTTCTCAAACATGGACATGTTTCATCTCTCCATTTTCTCATCACATTTCATGCTCTTTTGTAAAGTTTTATGATTCTCTTAACAAAGGTTGTGAACTTCTTTTATTAGATTTCTCCTGGGCACTAGGTAGTGTTTTCACTATTGTAAAAAACAAAATCTTTTCTTTTTAATTCTAATCTCTAATTGGTCATTGCTAGTGTAAAGGAACATTATTTATTTTTTGTGTATTTATCATAAATCTGAAAATCCTGGTGAAGACTTTTATTAAATCTAATAACCTGCCCATCTTCTAAAATTTTCTATGTAGTAGATAATCATATTATTTATAAATAACCACAATGCTGACCCATCGTTTAACATGTGGACACCTTTAACTTCTTTTCTTCATCTTATCGCATTGATTTGGTTCTCCAGGAAAAGGCTGAATAACAGGAATAGAGGGTCACTTTCATTTTACAGGCAAAGAAACCAAGCCTGGGCTCGTCCAAGGTCACTCATTGAATTAGAGCAGAGGCCAGGCTATATTCTAAGGTTCATATACTTCTCTTTCTTTAATTCTTTCTTGTTTTGTGTTTGGTTTATTTATTTAACATAAAAACAATTTGCTGTCAGAAATGTCTTTAAAATATTAAAAGAAGTTGCATGTGGAATATAATCTGTCAGCATTCTGATACTGACATGAAATCTCAGTTATTCTTTGATTATAGGAGCATGCCAACTATTTAAAATGAATGTATTTTAGTCTGTACATTACCATTTTTTTGTCTTGTTAGAGAGAGATTTTAAAATGATGCAGATCCTATAATAAAAATAGGTAAGTTTTATGGATCCCTTAAAATGAACCAGACACTTTGCTGGGTACTTTTAAAATGTGTGTTCTTAATTTCTTTATAACAATGCTTGGAGGTGTATATTAATATTCCCATTTTACAAATGAGAAAACTGAACCTGAGAACATTACATAACTTGCTCAAGGTCTCTTGTTTTTACATTTGCAGAGCCTAAACTCAAATCTAGATTGGGCACCAAGGCTTATGGTCTTTTTGCTATATTTTCTTTGTCATCAAGCATACATATATGAAATTAATATTGAATGAATTCAAATAAAGTTTGGAGGTCCCAGGAATTAACTCTTTTCATTGCTTTAGATTAGACTAATAGAATGCATGAAAATAAAACAAATGAAGTCTCTTAGCATCTCTTCCACATCAATATGTACAAAACAATAATCTCTACATATAAAAGCCTAATATGCAAATTGTCCCATTGGGAGTTTGACTGGGAGACCAGGAATTCGGTTGCTCACTATGATGTGCGCTGACCACCAGAAGGTAGAGCAGAATGAAAGAAGGCCCTGGTCAGCAGTCGGAAGGCCCAGATCAGCCCTAATCACCATCGAGGCCTAGGGACTCTACCCATGCATGAAATTCATGCACCAGGCCTCTAGTAGATTCATAAATGCCTTCAATATGCTGAACTCATTATGCATATTATATCTTATCTGCATAACACATTTCGGAGGAAAGTCTCATTAGTATCATTAAAGGGGTTAGGAAACGGGTTCATAGAGATTATTAGTAACAGCTAATAAGGAGCAAAACCAAGTCATGACCTGCTAATTACCACATTAAGTTGACCAAGCTGGATTGTCAGCCCAAAGCTTGCTTTGGTCACACTAGATTCCCAATTGAAAAAAATGTGCTACATTTAAAGATATACTTTCTATCATTATGCAGTATGTAGAAGCCAAGAGGGGCTTCTATAAACATGAGTACATGTTCCCAGACAAAGAAAAAATGTCTATGACAAACAGCCATTATCTAGAACATCTGTTAGGTTGTTTCTCTTTGTTCTAAATAATCATGATGTGTGCTAATTCAGGTGTTCCCACTGAAAACCCAGCAGCATCTGCTGTAATTTCTGTGATCTCTGCAAATGATGAATGGGGATATCTGTTGACCATTGAGTACACCACTTAATCAAGACTTAGGTTTTGAATCAAATTTTCTATATTTGTAACTATAATTATAGCTATAACCAACACTACTTAGCTTGCTTTATACTTTACATGGTTATTCCATTTATTATCTCATAAGCATTTAATCCTCAAAACACCTCTGCTCAGCAGTCATTAATATTTTTCTCATAACAATGCTTTTGAGATTCTCCACAAGTATTGAGGAAGAGAGACATCTGAGAGATACTGTTCTTCAAGAAGAGTGAGCTTTCACAATAAATTTAATATGGTGCTATTTGGCTTAACTGAATTCAGAAAATAGTATGATGGAATATATATATCAAACTGTTAGACAGTGGTTATCTCTGGCAGAAAGAGAGTTTCAGAAAAGCTTCCTCATTTATTTTATTTATATTTCTTTATTTTAAAATTTATTTTGTATTTTTCACATGTAGTTTCTTTACACATTTTATACAAGTATGTTGTTTTAAAAAAATCATAAATCCCATAAGCTGCTAACGAAGACAGTACCCATCACCTTCCTCACCTCCACCATTATTAGGAGGCAAAGAATTAAAACTGTTTAGTTGTTTGGTATTTATTTCTACCCTTCAAACTAAATGTTTTGTGTTTTTTACTGATATTTATTATTGTTCACTTTGAGATTATGTATCTATTAACTTTCTGCTGTGTGCACAAATTTAGAACACTTGTGCACACACCTTCCATCTTCCTGCATCCCACTGTGGTAACATTGTAAATAAATAGCACTTGCAGCTGAACTATACTGTGTGCTGTGATTACTCTTATTTGCATGCACAACGTTTTCTTCCAGCATAGGTAATAATCTCTTTAAAAATAATTTTATGGAGAAACCAAGATGGCAGCATAGGTGAACACCTAAACTGCTGCCTCACACAACAATTTCAAAACTACAGCTAAAAGACAGAATGGACTTCATCCAGAACCACAGGAAAGCTGGTTGAGTGAAAATTCTACAAGTAGGAGGAAAGAGAGGGGCACTCGGAGACTCGGAGGAGATGCAAAAAGCTGATGTACACAGACATGCCCGCAGAAATGATGGGCGGTTGAGTGCCTGGCTGGCTTTCTCTAGGAGGGAGAAGGAATGGAAATGCCTGACTGTACTGAACTCCAATTCTGATTGCACTGAACTCCAGTTCTGACTGCACTGAACCCCAATTCCGGGTGAGACCCTGGGGTCCCAGACTCATATGGGGGGAGTCTGGACTGTTGGGAAAAGAGAGGAGTACATGGAAACTCAGGGAAGCCGCAAAAGACAGAGGTCTGGAGGTGTGTGTGTGTGTGAGTGTGTGCAGAGAGGACTGTAGGGATTACTAAGGAACACTGAGACCTAGGGACCTCATAGGACAGGGCTGACAGGAAGCCAAGGCTATCTGCTCAGCCCTGAGACTCTGCCCCATCCAAGTCAAACACAGAAGCTTTTGAAATTTTTCAAGCCTTTTCTCATAAGGCTATTTCCAGGACAGAAGTTCTCCTGACGTAGACACAGCTGATCCTTATAGCCAATTGGCCTGGAGGTAAATTCCCCCCAGTGATTCCAACAACAATAAAAACTTAACTACAACAAGGCTGTACACACACTCCATAAAGGGGTGCACCAAGAGTGTCCACCTCAGGTAACTGGGGAGGCTGAGCCACTGGGCCATATAGGACACCTAGCACACAAAGCTACCTACTAACTCAGGGAAGCAGTGAAAATGTGGAGAAAAAGAAACTGATCACAAATGAAAGTAATGGAGGAAAACAAATGACTGGATATAGAGTTCAAAACCACAGTTACAAGGTTTTTCAAGAATTTCCTAGAAAAGGCCAATAAATTTAGCGAGACCCTCAAGGATATGAAAAAGGACCAACTAAAAATTAAACATATACTGACTAAATAAAAAATATTATACAGAGACCTAACAGCAGACTAGAGGACTGCAAGAATCAAGTCAAAGATTTGAAATACAAAGAAGCCAAAAAGGCTACACTGGAAAAGAAAAAAGAAAAAAGAATCCAAAAATTTGACGATAATGTAAGGAGCCTCTGGGACAACTTCAAGCATACAAACATCAGAATTATGGGGGTGCCTGAAGAAGAGAGAAAGCAAGTTTCTGAAAACTTATTTGAAGAAATAATGACTGAAAACTTCCCCCACCTGGTGAAAGAAATAGACTCACAAGTCCTGAAAGCGCACAGAACCCCAAACAAAAGGAATCCAAAGAGGACCACACCAAGACACATCATAATTAAAATGCCAAGAGCTAAAGACAAAGAGAGAATATTAAAAGCAGCAAGAGAAAAACATTTCATTACCTACAAGGGAGCATGCATATGATTGTCAACTGATTTTTCAACAGGAACTATGCAGGCCAGACGGGAGTGGCAAGAAATATTCAAAATGATGAATAGCAAGAACCTACAACCAAGATTACTCTATCCAGCAAAGCTATCATTCAGAATTAAAGGGCAGATAAAGAGCTTCACAGATAAGAAAAAGCTAAAGGAGTTCATCATCACCAAACCAGTATTATATGAAATGCTGAAAGGTACTCTTTAAGAAGAGGAAGAAGAAGAAAAAGGTAAAAGCCAAAAAATTATGAACAACAAATACATATCTATCAACAAGTGAATCTAAAAATCAATAGAATTAAACATCTGATGAACAGAATAAACTGGTGAATATAATAGAAATAGGGGCAAAGAAAGGGAATGGATAGGCAATTCTCAGGGGGAAAGAGATGTGGGGGATGCGAGAAGAGACTGGACGAAAATCATACACCTATGGATGAGGGCAGTGAAGGGGAGGTAAGAGCAAAGGGTGGGGTGGGAATGGGGTAGAGGGAAGGTATGGAGGAAAAAAAGAGGAACAATTGTAGTAATCTGAACAATAAAAATTTATTAAATTAAAAAATAATTTTATTGATTTCAGAGAGGAAGGAAGAAGGAGAGAAACAGAAACATCAATAAGAGGAGAGAATCATTGATCGACTGCCTTCTGCACTGGATATTGAGCCTGCAACCTGGGCATGTGCCCTGGTCGGCAATCGAACCTGGGACACTTCAGTCTTCAGGTTGATGCTCCATCCACCTACCCAAACTGGCTAGGGTGGTAATAGTCTCTTTTAAAAGACATTTGCATCCAGCCGGTGTGACTCAGTAGCTGAGCACGACCTATGAACCAGAAGATCACAGTTGGATTCCATGCCAGCTCAATCCCTAATGTAGAGCATGCAGGACGCAGCTGATCAATAATTCTCTCTCATCATTGATGTTTCTATCTCTCTTTCCATCTCTGAAATAAAAAAAATATATTTTAAAATAGTTTGCCAGAAGTCTGCTTCTTCTCAAGCTATTTAAACATTTCAGGAATCCATCAGTTTTATCACCTTAATGGATATCCCTCCTGGCTTTCCCCATTCTCTTGCTGCAGGATGGCATGACCTTTTTCCAAGCCTGCTTATAGCCATCATCCATCATCTGGGTGCTCCTTTAACTATCATCTGATTCTCTCTACTTTTCTTCTGGGATGAATCCCATGTTTTCTGGATCCTGTTTTATTCTTTTAAACATTTTATTTACCTCTTCTCCCTCATTTTAACAAAATACTTCCCGAGTTGCTTCTTTCAAAAAGGGTTTATAGGGATACATTTTTTGAATGCTAGAAATTTTGAAAAGTTCTTTCTTCTACCGTACACTTGTTGATAGTTTGACTAGGTATAGAATTCCAATTTGAAAACATTTTTTTAGGCTTTGATGTTGCTATCGAGACTCCAAAGACATTTTGATTTATAATTCTTTATATATAAACTTTTATTTTCTCTATGGAAATGTAAGGTCCTCTCTTTGTCACCAATACTCTGAAACTGCCAATAGTAGGCTTTGGTGTGGATTTTGATGGGTTTTTGTGGGTTGGGCTCTCTCTTTGGGAGCCTGGTGCACATACAAAGGCGTCCAGCTACCCTGAAACTGTGTGCTGAAGAGAAGAGAACACACGGGAAAATGGAGAGTCCCCCTTGCTCCAGCCTCAGCTGTTTGCCCTTCACCAGCCCAGGTGCCACTGTGAGCAGGATCTTTTGATGACAACAGCTCAGCCCTCAGGCTGCCCAGCTGACCCTGAGTGGTGCAGAAAGCAGTTTTACTGCTGAGCCCCACACCGACTACACATTCATTGGCAGGAGTAAGGTTGGGGGTGGAGCCAGTTAGGGGGAGGAGGGAAAGAAGGAAAAAAAAAGCAGAAAAGAAATTTCTACTATGGATTAATTTTCCTAGAAAATAATTTGATGCTCCTTTAAGCTAATGTTCTTTAGTTAGTTTTTCATCGGGCAAGAGGTGTGAAGAAGATGGTGAAGGGCATCTGTCTATGGCAGCCTTGGCCGTTCTGTTGTCCCAGGTAATTTTGCTCTATTCCCTAACCCACATATTCCAACAAACAAGACAAAAGCCTCCTCTTAACCAGAAACCTCAACTCTAGATGGAAGTTCATTGACTTTGGTTACTTAAGTCCCAAGTAGCTTATTTGAAAGAATTCTCTTTAGTCACACTTGAGACAAACCTGGTAGATGCCAGTTTCTTCCTGTGATTCCATTTCTAGTGACATCCTAGCACCCTCATGTACAGCATCCAGCTGGCACCGCTGGCGTTACAGCCTCACCCCACGGGGCCCCTCTGTCCCCGTGGGGTTTCCATGACAAGTCCCCCTGTTCTTGAGGGTGGGGTGGGGGGTGAGGGCTTCAGAACCCTCCTTATTTGCCCAGAAGAGTGACTCTCAAATCTACTGGTGCTGACACTGAAAGCCGCTCTTGGCTGCCTTTCCATGTCATTCAGCCGCCCATTGTTTCCCATCCCAACACTCCAGTCTCTTGATCTGTGCCCATTTCTGGCCATTCTGAGTGGGGTCACCAATTAAAGCAGGAAACAAAAAGTTGCCTGAGCTAATGGCTCCAGCTCTCTCTGCTTCCTGCTGCTATTTGTGTGCGCGCGTTTCCGCTTCTGATCCCTCGCTCCCACCATCCTCTGTGTGTGTTCTCCTCTACATCTTCATTATCCCCCACGAGCTTTGGTTTCCTCTCGGCCCCCGCCCCCACTTTTACATGTCCGTTATTTCCAACCCTTCAGCCACACAAAACGAGGAGTGCCCCCTTTCCTGTCCCCTCGGGAGTCTCCTCCCTCAGCATCTCAGAACAGACCCGTCACCTGCGGGGTCTCGGTGATGGCACGCAGCCACTTACCGCCCACAATGGGAGCTCTCAGAGCTGGGCAGCAAGGCCTGGGCGAGGTGCCAACACGCCACAGAGAGGCGGCCCGGCCTCGCAGGGGGAGTGTGAGCCTGGCAATCAGACCCTCGCGAGCCGCCCAGACTTGCTGTGGGGTCTGGAGCAAGTCACTTGACCCCTGCTTAACTCTCTTCCTGAAGAGGAAGTGAGGCTGGCCTCCCCGAGGAAGCCAAGGCACCGCCACTGCGGGCAGCCTGCTCATGACCCAGCCATGCAGCGTGTACACACACGTTCTCTTCCTCTTTCTCTCTCTCTCTCTCTCTCTCTCTCTCTCTCTCTCTCACACACACACACACACACGTGCACACTCACAGACATACACATTAAGCATGCACATATTTTTACACACACCAACTTGCACATACTCAAACATAAATATGCACATATAAGCACATACAAACTCATAGGCCTAGGTATGTGCATACTCAGACACATTCTTATTCACATACACAAATACATGAAAAATTATTTATTTTTAATTTTTATTTATTTATTTTTGTTAAATTATATTGTCACACAATTTCATATTAGTTTCAGGTGTACAATATTTATATACCTTACGATATGATCACCACTGTAAGTCTAGTCACACAATCACAATTATACACAGGCAGACACACCTTTATATACACAGACACTCAGGCACATCCACACTCATAAATCCATATACAGACACACACAGTTACATAGTCACATGCACCTACACACAGACACACACACTCATGCAAACGCAGGTTCACCAAACAGTTAGTACACACACAGATGTGTATATATAAATGGGATTTCCAGTGAAATATAAACAAAACAAACTTTCAATTTCTTTTAATAAAATCCACAAATAGCATCACAGCGGCTTTCCTGGGGTTCCATCCACTCTTTTCTCTCATTTGTAATCAACAATCAACAACCCTACATGTGCTCACCATGGGATCAGCACAACTGGGGATATGGCCAAGCAGCACATGTGGACCCAGACCTCAAAGAACTTTAGTTTATTTAGGAACACTATAAGCCAAAGGCCAGGAGCAATAATGAGTTAACAGGCTCTGGTGGACCGTTTCTGAGGTGGTTCAGCTGTGGCGCAAAAGATGGAATGATGCATGCTTCCAGGAGAAGAGGATCAAGGAAGGCTGCATGGAGGAGGGGGCTCTTGGCTTGGTTGGGTAGAGCAAGGTACCAGTCATTTAGCTGGACTTGGTTTAGGAGTCTCAGAAAACAGCTTTGACCCCAGAAATGCATGTGGAACGCATGGCAAAGAGTGCAGAAGCTTTGTAGTTTGATAGAGTCCTACTTATTTATTTGTGCTGTCATAGCCAGGAAGCTGATGCCGAGACCAATGTCAAGGAAATTTTTCTATATGCTTTCTTCTAGGAGTTTTATTGTTTCAGGTCTAAAATGTAAATCTTTAATCTATTTCAAGTTTTTTGGTGAGTGGTATAGTATAGGGCTCCAATTTCACTCCTCTGCATGTTTTCCCAACACCATTTACTGAAGAGACTGATCTTTCCTTATTGAGTATTCTTGACTCTTGTGTCAAATATTAGTTGACTGTATATTTCTGGGTTTTCAATTCTGTTGCATTGGTCTATGTATCTTATTTTTATGCCTGCACCTTACTGTTTTGGTTACTGTAGCTTTCAGGTACAGTAATTACCTGAAATTAGGAAGTGTGATGCTTCTGGCTTTGTTCTCAAGATTGCTTTAGCTATTTGTGTTCTTTTGGGGCTCCATACAAATTTTAGGACTTTTTTTTCCTATTTCTGTCAAGAATGCCATTAGAATTTTGCTAAGGATTGCATTGTGTTCAGAGATGGCTTTGGGTAATATGGAAAATTTGACAAAATAAATTCCATGAACACAGACTATCTTTTCCTTTGTGCCTTCTTTAATTCCTTTCATCAAAGTCTTGCCATTTAGAGTTTATACATCTTTAATCTCTTTGGTTAGATATTTTCCTAAAGGTCATTGCTTTTGACCTATTTTGATGGGATGGTTTTTCTTATTTCTTTTTTAGATGTTTTGTTGTTAGTGTATTGACATGTACCTTTTCTGACTGCTGATATTGTACTATTGCAGGTTTTTCTTTTTTCCAAGAGAAAACACTACCACATCTTATTTTTGTTGTTGTTATTATTGTTTATTCTCCCCTGAGGACATTTTTCCATTGGTCTTCAGAGATAATGGCCCTGAGGGGAAGAGACCCAGAGAGAAAAACATCATTGATGTGAGAGACACATTGATTAGTTGCCTTCTGCATGTGCCCCAATCAGGGCCAGGTATAGAATCTGCAACCAAGGTATGTGCGCTTGAGCAGAATCAAATCCAGGAGCCTTCAGTCTGAAGGCCAATGGTCTACCCACTGAGCCCAACTGGTTATTTACGTAGTTATAAAATAATGTCAGGAAGCTGGACATGAGTCTGAGTATCACCAATAGCTAAGCCCGTCAGAATAAAGGCAGAATAAAGATTGAAAGGAATCAAGACCACTTACAGGGTCATGTCCAAGGTTAGAGCCATGACATGCTCAAAAGATGGCCTATTGAGTGTGCAGCCCTGTGGCACAACCAGCCCAGGATGTCACAGATCTCAGAGGTTACCTGGGCCTGCTAGCAGCCAGGGGGCAGAGGCTTAGAGAATGAACTGCAGAGTCAAGATCCCTGGCTTCAGATCCTTCTGTCGCCAGTGGACACTACTCATGCTTTTAGGGTTGTAGATTCCTCAAGTGTAAAAATGAGCATAATAATTTAGTAGGGATTAATTAAATTAATATGACAAGACCTTTAGGATGGGGCCTGTTACAGAGAAATATCCATGTAAATATCATCAATTACTGTTGAAAAGCTTTTTAAAAATATTCTCCAGGGACTCAGTTACATACCTCCACTGAGATCAAGCCAGGGTTTGTGGTCTCTGCTGGCAGAGAATTCTCAGTGCCCTAACACGCTTCCTTCATTGCAGATCCTTGACAAGCAGAGATAGGGGAAAGTCTGAAGGAACAGAGAGTAGGACAACTCAGGCTATGACGGAGAAATTGAGGTACAGCAAGTCATGGGCTGAACCCACCAGGCAGTGAGCAGCAAGGCCAGCCCCACCTCCTGATCGGTGGTCTCTGGTCAGTGGTTTCTTCACTGGCACCACACACACTTCTCACAGAAGGAAGAGAAGATGGTATTGGCTTATGGAAAAAAAAACACATTAAAATTCTTATCCAAAGATGAACTTATTCCACCTGGGAAATGAAAGAAATCCTTCCCTGGCTATAACAACCTTTTCTGTTCTATGGAATCCTCAGTACACACAGGTTGGCCCCTGCAGGTGTCAGCTTTGAGATGCCACTAGGGAAGCCCTCTGAGCCAAAACAGACAGGTTTGTGCCGACCAACACACATGCCCTGTGATAGGGAGGATGTGCTGGGCCAGCTCCCAGAGCAGGAGTCTCTTGGATTGAGATGTGCTCATTACAGACAGGCAGCTGTCCTCTCCTCAGATGGAAATACCCCCTTCTCTTCTTCAATATTGACCCACAAAGAAAAAAAAAACATCTTAATACTTTTTCAGTGGATAATGAAGCGGTTTATTTAATATTATTTGGATAACAAGCCTCCACATGAACGGGATTCGAATGTCAGTTGTCTTTGGGGAGAAAAGATTTATTGGTTGGTAAATATTGAGAAAGAGACGCAGATAAAGCACAGCTTCAGCTGCGGCTTCTGCCCGGAGCAGGAGAACAGGCCTGTGTTGTATTTTGGGGCCCTGGGAAGGCAGAAAATGGTGAATGTCTTTCTTTGTTGGTGGGTGTAAAAGTGAAGCCCGCTACAAATAATTTCTTATTTCAGATCGCATAGATTTTAAATTATGTAGCTTCCCTACCTTGTTAAGTATTAAAGCGTTCTTGTTTAAGGAAAAGGCACTTAAATAATGAAGCTTATGTATCTTGTTTTCAGACATCAATATCTGGCTCTGAGTGGCACAAAGGAATAAAGGAATGTGGATTCAGAGCTCCAGGGATGCTTGGCAATTCTAATGCAACGCCAGGCTGCAAATGGACCCCAAACTCTGGCAACTTCTGTTGAAGAGAAGGCTGGGTGAGCATGTGGTGTTGGGAAATTGTATTTTCTTCTTCTAAATGTTTCTGAATATTTAATCCTACTGTCTCTTCTTTAGGGAAGTTCTCTTCAGTAAAGAATCTCTTTCCTAGAATGGCTCTGGCAACAAAAGCTGGATTCAGAAACACCCGCCTTTGGGAGGCAGGCTGATGCGGGCTTGATGCATGGAAAGACTGCCACCTTGTGGTCAGCTTGGCACTCGGCACACAGGGCCGGTCAAAGCTTCAGAAAGCCCAGACTCAGGAAATGTTGCTGGAAGTTGGATTTTTGCAGGACAGATTGGATGCCTTTAAAACTCTACAAAGTAGGTTTCAGAGAATTTTCTGATGTGCATTGTCATTCCCTGAGCCACACACACAGTGCAGGCACACAATATCAGCTGTGTGAGATGGACAAAAATTGTGGGGAAAAGAAACAAACACACGTCACTAAATGCCTCCTATGTGCCTGGCAGAGAGCTGGTGAAGAATGCCCAGGCCGAGTGAGCAAAAGAGAAGTAAGTTTGTCAAAGATCATTGAATGTCAGTGTTTATTGCATATATTGAGGTGGGAAGGGAGGTGAGAAATGGCCTGTTGTTCCTTACCTGTAGGACATATGGCCAAATCCTCAGATGAGGCCAGGCCTGAGCAAGCAAGGTCTATGAACTTGTGATTTTTTTTAATCCTTTAAAAAAAATCTGATTGAAAAAATATTATAGACTAGAGGCCCGGTGCATGAAATTTGTGCATGGGGGGGTATCCTTCAGCCCAGTCTGCTCCCTTTCCAATCTGAGACCCCTTGAGGTATGTCTGACTGCCCATTTAAACCCAATTCAGCTAGGATCAAGCTTAAATGGGCAGTTGGACATCCCTCTCACAATCCAGGACAGCTGGCACCCAACTGCTCACCTGCCTGCCTTCCTGATTGCCCCTAACCGCTTCTGCCTGCCAGCCTTATCACCCTCTAACTACTCCCCTGCCAACCTGATTGATGCCTAACTGCTCCCCTGCCGGCCTGTTTGCCCCTAACTGCCCTAACCTGTGGGCCTGGTCACCCCCAACTGCTCTCCTCTGCTGGCCATCTTGTGTGGCCATCTTGTGTCCACATGGGGGCAGGATCTTGTGACCACACTGGGACAGTCATCTTGTGTGTTAGAGTGATAGTCAATCTGTATATTACTCTTTTATTAGATAGGATAGAGGCCTGGTGCATGGATGGGGGCCAGCTAATTTGCCCTGAAGGGTGTCCTGGATCACGGTGGGTATTCCTTTGGGGTGTGGGGTGGTCTGGGCAAGGGGCCTCTGGTTGTTTGCAGGCTGGCCACACCCCCCAGCAACCCAAGCAGAGGCCCTGGTATCTGGGACTTACTTATTTTCCACAATTAAAACTTTGTAACCTGGAGCAGAGCCAAGCCTACTGCTGGCACAGCCATTGAAACTTTGTTGCCTTAACCTTTGCCTGCCAGGGTTTGCGGAAAGGTTGGCTTCCTCCATCACTGGGGGCAACCCAAATCTCTCTCCTGCTCTGTCTGTGGCCATAGCCATCTTGGTTGGATTAATTTGCATACTCGCTCTGATTGGCTAGTTAGTGTGGCTGGTGGGCACAGCTTGTGGGTGTATCGGAGGTGTGGTCAATTTGCATATTACTCTTTTATTAGAGAGGATGTGTTCTAAAAAAGAAAGGAAGAAAAAATAAAATCAAACAACATAGAAATACACAAAGAAGAATATAGCCCTCGTTGGTTTGGCCTGGATAGAGTATTGGCCGGTGGACTGAAGGGTCCCAAGTTTGATTCCCATCGAGCACATACCTGGGGTGTGGGCATGATCCCCAGTAGGGGGCGTGTGCAGGAGGCAGCTGATCAATGATCATTGATATTTCTATCTCTCCTCCTTTCCTCTCTGAAATAAATAAAAATATACTAAAACCCCTGACAAAGAATAAAATAAAAGGCAGGAAGCTTCTTATCCTAGTTCCCCACTGTTAACACTCAGTTTGCTGTCCTTGTGGACATCTTGCTGTGAATATATCCAAAAGAAAATGAAACATGCCTTGTCCATAAGTGAGTGTGGCTTTGTATCCTCCTCGGTAACCTGCTTTTCCTCCATTCAACACTATGTTCTAGGCGTTTTTCCAGATCAATAAAAATAGGTCTGTGTAATTGTGTTTTATCAATTAATTAATTGCTAATAATATAAATATTTGATTTGATACCTGCTATGTGCTAAATGCTTTACATAAGTATTTTTTTTTCTTTGTTTTAGTTTCAAAGGAAGTTGGAAGGGCTCAATTTTTAACCTGGGAGAGAAAAGGGTTGATAAGAGTGCTCTTGCCTACCTCGTGTTTTACCTCATCCTGTATCTGAGACCACTTGGGCCCTCGGGGCCCTTTTCCCAGCTTTGGGTCTCTTCATCGAGGCCATGAGTGAGAAAGAATAGCCAGTCCCCTCCTCCTTCTCTCTCCTGATTAAAGAAAGGGAAGCAGAGGTGAATGAAAGGGTAAAACCAATATAGGCTTCGGGGTGGGGGTGGGGGAGAACAAAGTTCTTAAAGCTTCTGCCAGAAATGATCACACTCAATTCCATTTCAGGTCAGCGAAAACGCCAGTAGCATTGACAGGGGTCAGGAACCACCAGAGACACTGATGTAAATAAAACCTAATTCTGGTTCTCAAGGAGGCTCCAGGCTAGTGAAGACTGAGGTGGGTGGGGAATGCAGATGGAGTTTATGAGGACACGTGCCTCTGCCAGATGACCTGGAAAGGGAAGAAGACAGCTTTTGAAGGCTGAGCTGAGCTCTGAGTGGCTATGGCTGCCTGGACCTTGCTCTCCCTCTTCAGCACCAGAATTCTCATCCTCAAAAAACTATTTCAGTCTTACACATGGGTCTTGAGGATGATTAAATTTGGCATCTTATAGCTGTCAAGAGAATCCTGCCAAGATCTGAAATGTCCTGTTGTCTCCGTAGCTATTAAATAACCTGCCCAGCACAACACAGACACCCACCATGCCGTGGGCAATGCATCCGATTTGGGAAAGTGTGCACATAGGGAAAATCTGTTTGCTGAGCGGACCCCTTCCCGGCTGACCTGAGGTACGGTCAGCTTCGTATCCAAGCGCCCTCTGTCCCCTGGCTTGTCAGAGGCAGCCGTGGGAAACTTGCTATCTGAAGTCATTTCCTT
This sequence comes from Lasiurus borealis, assembly GCA_004026805.1. NCBI lineage: Eukaryota > Metazoa > Chordata > Mammalia > Chiroptera > Vespertilionidae > Lasiurus > Lasiurus borealis. The sequence goes on along the minus strand of PVJN01013318.1, from coordinate 23,595 downwards.
GGAGTGGAGGGACCCTGCCCTGGGAACCACAAACTGTACTCATCCAACTGTTTGTGCAATTCAGCCTAAATACAGAGGCTGATTCTCCTCGGGAAGCTGTCGACTTATCCTTTAGCAATATGTCAGTCTTTGGGGAAGATGTTTCCTTCCGGTTTAATACCTAACACATGGCTTTTATGCCGGCTCATAGAGAGTGCTCGAACCAGCCAGGAGACCCAACCACACTGTGATTTTAACAAAGAGAATTTTATATAAAGAACTGTTAGCTGCTGGCTGAGAGGTAGAAGGAGAACCCTAAGGTGGTGGTGATGGCAACAAAAAGAAACAGTTCCTCCCCTTAAGGAAGAGAGAACAATAACAACAAAAGGTTTGAAATTGTTAAAATGTAGTTCAGAGGAGAGGCCCATGAAACTCTGGTATCTGACTGGGGTCACAACAATGAAAACGAACCTGCCAGTGTTGGAAAAACTGCACCAAAGATTTAGTTGCTGCTGTGGGCAGGAGCCATCATGACCTGGCGAAGAAGCACCGCTGAATGAATGGTACAGACAGGAAGAGGAAGTCCCTGGAGCCGAAGGAAGGGGCTCCTCTCCCTCCTCCAGCCTCATGTCTCCCTCTGTTACCCTCTAGGTAGGAGCCAGTGGGGTCAGGTGGGGTGTGAGAAAGGGCAGCTGGCTGAGCAGAAGTGTGGATGCAGGGACCCAGGTCCAGCATCTCAAAGTTGGGAATGGAAGGTGGAATTGGAAGCTCAGAGATAATGGCTGAACAGCTGGCATATTGTTTAATGATAGGTTTCTTTTGACTGTATAAAGCTTTAATATTTCTGCATAGAAGGACAACATTGATAAAGGCAAGCCACTGAGATAAAGAATATAATTTCAAGAACATGTAAAGTAAAGTACTATTACAAATAAAAAGTCAAACAGGAGTTATGAACATACAATTAACAGAAAACAGAACCTAAATTATTATATGGAAAAACACAAAAATAAATAAACTTTGGCAAGGTCTGCCCAGGTAAAAACAGTGGAAAGATACAACTAAACAATGTTGGAGATAAGAAAAGAGAAAAAACTACCTATATGAAGATAATTGTAAATTATACAAGAATACTATATGTGACTTTAAACTAAGAATTTGAAATTTTGATGAAATACATGATTTTTAAATATATATATACTTATTTATTTATTTATTTATTTATTTATTTATTTATTTCAGAGAGGAAGGGAGGGAGGAGAAAGAGAGAGAGAGAAAGAAAGAGAGAGAGAGAGAAGAGAAACATGAATGACAAGAGAGAATTCTTGATTGGCTGCCTCCTGCCTGACTTCTCCTGGGGATGGAGCCTGCAATCTTGGCATGTGCCTTTGACCAGAATCAAACCTGGGACCCTTCAGTCTGCAGACCGATGTTCTGTCCACTGAGCAAAATAGATAGGGCAAAATACATGATTTTTTTTTACATAGTATACTGATTAAATTGATGAAAGAAGTGATAGAGTAGTTGATAAACTGATAATAATTATCATGAAAGAAACAGAAAATAATCTAAATGATGTCAGGACAGATGACCTAATGGACAAACTTTTACCAAATAACCAAGGAAATAATATTTTACAAAACTGTTGCTTACAATGCACAGAAGATGAAAAGTTTTATAAACATTTGATCAGCGTGGCATAATCCTAGAGTAAATATTATTTATAAATATGCATAAAAATTTAAATGAAGTACTAGCAAGTCAAATGTAGCTCTGTGTTTAATGGTAGTTTTAAATGACTGGAAATTGTACATGCCATGCAATAAAGGTCCAAATTTTTCTTTCATTCACGATTTTATTAGCAATCTTCATGATTGTTCTCTCATTGGGGAATCTCAAGTGTTCCAGGTTATTTATTTATTATTTATTTCTGCATTGTGGTTCACTTTTAACAACAACAAAAATAGGCCTCTATAAATCTCCTGGGACAATTTAGCATCCTAAACTCTGGCACTGCCTCAGTCTGCTCCTTTCTGTCCTTCCTTCTCATGTCTTTTCTTCAACCTCGGGAATTTTCAGGTTCCTGGGATAATGACAGAATTCAGGGTCAGCAGCCTTTAGCGATAGGTGTGGGGACGGCTGCAATGGGATTTTGCAGTGGAGGAGAAAGGTTGGACTCAACTCAATAGAGCATGGCAAGTGGGAATTTGTAGCCAAGGAACAGTGTGGTGGTTATTGGTTGGAAAATTACTAAGAAGAAACATCAGGGTAAGGGGTGAGGAGGGCATTCTAGCTAAACTAACCTAACAGGATTCTGTTTTTTCCCCATTAACTATGTAATATTTTTTACTTTAAATAATTGTTATATTTTTCAATTACAATTGGCATACAATATTATATTAACTTCAGGTGTACAACCCAGGAATGAGGTATCACATAATTTACTAAGTGATCATCCTGCTACCTAACAGGATTCTTGCTGGAGCCCAACCAGGGTGCTCACACATCACCTGTGGGATGGTGGATAAGGAACCTAATCAGGAATTGAGGTGATCAGCTATCAAATGTGGGGGCTTCTGGTTACATGGACTTAGGAGAGTTCTTGCTAAAACTGGATTTTACAAGGAAGTGCATACCTGGGCCATGGAAATGGCTCAGATATCCGACTAAAGTTTGGCCAAGCAAAGAATCTTTATCACTATTTGTCTAATTGTTTCTTCTGAATCCATCTGAGATGCAATCACAGATCTATGACCCTTCATCTCTAACTATGTACCTCTTAAGACCAAGGACATCTGCCTATATAAACATAGTGTATTTATTGATATCAAAAAATTTAACATTTATTATTATCTAACATAGAGTCTATATTTAATTATCTCTTTGTTCAAATAATGCTCTTCATAACTGCTTTTTTTGTTTTGTTTGTTTGCTACAGGATCCAACCCAGAGTCACTCACTGCATTTAGCTGTACTATCTCTTCTACTACAGAACAGTCCTCAGCCTTTCCCTCATGACATTTACAATTTTATTTTTTATTGATTTCAGAGAGGAAGGGAGGAGAGAGATATATATACTAGTAAACATCAATGATGAGAGAGAATCATTGATTGGCTGCCTCCTGCATGCCCCCTAATGGCGATCTGGCCCACAACCTAGGCATGTGTCCTGAACGAGAATGGAACCTAGGATCCTTCAGTCCACAGGCTGACACTATATCCACTGAGCCAAACCGACTAGGGCGACATTGACAATTTTGCTAAATCCAGGTCAGTTGCTTTTAAAATGTATTTCACTTTGGATTTGTATGATTATTTCTTTATGAATAGATCCAGATTAATTTAGTAATAATAATAACAATAATAATAATAATTTATACTAATAAAAGGGTAATATGCTAATTAGACCGGGAGACTGGACATCTTCCTACCATCCAACTTCTTTCTGGAAAAATCTATGGTCGTAGGGGCTGAGGTAGAGGCAGTTAGGAACGATCAGGCTGGGACGATCAGGCTGGCAGGGGAAATTGGGGGCCATGAGGCTGGCAGGGGAGGGCAGTTGGGAGCCATGAGGTCAACAGGGGAGGGCAGTTGGGGCCTATGAGGTCGGCAGGGGAGGGCAGTTGGGGGCTGTTAGGCAGCAATCAAGCCAGTAGGCAGGCAAGTCCCAGATTGTGAGGGATCTCCGACTGCAGATGGGGCCTAAATTGGCAGTCGGACATCCCATGAAGGGTCCCAGATCGGAGAAGGTGCAAGCCGGGCTAAGGAACCCCTGCCCCTTGCACAAATTTTTTGCACCCGGCCTATAGTAATAGTAGTAGTAGTAGTAATAATAATAATAATAATAATAATAATAATAATAAAGCACTTCTAAAACTCCTTTAAAAGCTGCAAACTGAATGAAATCTACTCTCAATTTGCTTCACCATCAGGGACTTTTTGCACAGGGAAATTGAGCCTGTATAGCACATTGAACCCCAGAAGAGATTTAAGCTGGGTAAGGCTTGTAGTTGAGTTGATAGTTTGACTAATCAAGGGATTCCAAATATCTCTAAGTCTTTATTTCCAGCTCATCGCTGCAGCATGCCTTCCTAACCCAGAGCTCTGCTCTGCTCTGAAGTGACTTAGGGGATCATCGGTGAGGGATCACTGAGGTGAGGCCCAGGTGCCAGGGTGTGGGCCTAGTGCCTGGCAGATGCTCATCTCATTGGCTGTTGGGACAGAATCCAGCGAAATGAAAAGGCATGTGGAGTCCCAATAGGCAAAAATCAATTTCCTGAGTTGGGGCTGGGCCAGGTGACTGCAATTTTACACCTCCCTGCATTCAAAGGCTGGGGAGGCATTTCCAAAGGTCCAGCCTTCGTGCGCTGCCCAGGCGAGAGGCAATATTTCCACCTCCTAAGTCTTGAGGGCCCCGTAGAGCTCCATGGATGCTGCTGATATAAACCAGGCCCAAACTCACTGACTCTTGGGGGCCTCAGATTCCCACACTAGGTGGCATAGTTTAAATGCGGGCCTTGGTGAATGGAATTTTCCACACATGCATCTCCCCGATAAAGACCTTGTCTATATCCAAGCTTCCTTCTCTCTCCATGAACACTCTTTGGGAAGTGGAATAGAAAGGAAGAACTGCAGGATTTACTCTCTGCTCCTTTTCTCTTCCTGGAGAGAAGGTGTGAGAATCTGGCTTTGCCATATGAGGCTGCTTAGATGGAAGGAATGCTTGCCACTGCCATGGGACGGTAAGAAGAGTATGGGCCCCAGAACTGGGTCTGCTCACTGCTGTGAACTTAAATCTTTCAAGCCTTGACCTGGAAAGTGGAGACGATCATACTCAGATGGTTGCCAAGATACATGCTTTGGGCAACCATACATGGATGTTGTTAACACTCTGAGATCTGTAAACCTGAGTAAGAAATACATTTGCACCCTTATTTTTTATGGAAAGCTGCACACAAATTAGCATTTCCTTCCATTACAGAGGCAATAACTCACTATGGTATTGGCAGTGCCTGTGATTTTGTCATCGATAGAAATCTGTTTTCTGCAGGTATATAAAAATATTGTTCATATTCATCTTGACTTTAGAGTCACATTAATTATTAGATATGCAGCTATTTAATGGCCAATTAATAATTATAGATATTAATGCTTTATACATTTGTATGAAAATATTTTGATATAGTTCAACGTAATTGGTTTCCTTTGTACTCCTATGTATTTTACTTAATATACTTGAAGGCATTCTGAGAAGAATTTGGGGGGATTTACTAAAGGTGCAATTTGCGCAAAAAATGTTTCAGAAATTCTGTTCTAGGTACTTGAACTTTGAGCAGCAGTTTTCCCTTCTGAATTGGCTTTGATGGTGGTACTAGCTGAAGACATGAGGTGGGCTTTCTCACCTATGGTTTCTTCCTATTCGCCATTCTCTTAAAGTGGTGATTGATCTATGAGAAGGCAAGAGTGTGGAGGGGATCCGAACTATTCCCAGCATCTTCAGATTGTTGGATAACAAACTGACATACCAGGGACAGCCACACATGGAATAGAACAGGCGTGCTTGATATTTCAGTCATCATTTAATATTCTACCAGAAAAATTTAATACAAACTCCAAGCCTAAGGTCAAGTTGAGGGAGCATTAATTCCAGGTGAGAATGGGGTTTCCATCCTTCCTTGAACTTGCTTTGTTGTCTCACTTCTAATGTCTCCCTTCTTGTGATTGCTTAGAACAAAGTACTATAATATACCTGCAGATTGTGTTTGTAGTGGTCTTCCTATAAAAATGAAATCCATAGGTTGGGGGATAATCTCATTACTCTCAGGAACACCGTAATGATGAATCGTCTCAAGGACCTGGGGATGTGAGCAGAACTGCTAAGCTGACCAAGACAGGAGTGTCCATTGGGCAGATGCTTGGCAAGATGATCCTTTCTCTTCTACAATGAGGCTGAGAGTTAGAGTCACCTTCTTCCACGTGCCTAAATCCTGCCTGGAGACATGAACCATTTAGAGTGTAGTGAGCATGACTGGATCTGGGATTCACCCATTACCAGGTCAGCCTTTGCTGCAACTGTTAAGGAAGAAAAACACCAAGCAATCCCAGAGCAGTGGATATCGATCTTGGCCCTCCAGCGGTACAGCCCATCCAAAGACAGCTGGGATAAGAAATGGATATGACATCATTTAAGCTCCTGGATCCTGATGTACCTGAAGCTAAACTAGTGCTTGCGTTTTTAGCTATGTGAACTAATAAACTCCTTCCTTCCTTCCTTCCTTCCTTCCTTCCTTCCTTCCTTCCTTCCTTCCTTCCTTTCTTCCTTCCTTTTCTCCTCCCCTTTCATTCCTCTTCTTTCTTTCTCTCTCTCTCTCTCTCTCTCTCTCTCTCTCTCTCTCTCTCTCTCTCTTCCTCTTTTCTCTTCCACCCTCTCTCCCTCTCTCTCAATACTTACCCAAAGATATTTTTCCTATTGAGTTTTTAGAAATGGTAGAAGGGAGGGAGAAGGGGGAGAGAGAGAGAGAAAAAAAAACATTGCTGTGAGAGAGACACATCTATTGGTTGCCTCCCATTCATACCCTGACCAGGGCTGGGGATTAAACCTGCAACCCAGGTACATGCCCTTGACTAATAATCAACTTGAACAAAACCAGGCAGGACTAAGCCCCTTATTTCTTTGAACTAATTTTGATTTTGGTTTCTGCCCCTTAAAGGAATAAGAGTGCTGAGTAATTCCATTCCTTTTCTCTCTCTCAACGGGAAGAAGAGATAGGATGGGTTACAACTGAAAATTAAGTGGACAAGTAGTGAAGGTGGAGGTAAGCTGGGGGATTCTGTTGCCACTCTCTAGAGAGAAGGAGGTAAACTGAGGAAGCCTCTGAAGACTCTGACCCCTTGACTCCCTGTTGGAGGTAGAACTTTGTCTAATCTGTGTATTCACCACATGAGCATCCATGTTTTAATACCAACATCTGTCTAGTAGCTCTCCAACCTCTCTGCAATGATTCCTGTATTCCTGTTCTTCACTCAGAGCCAAGATCCCAAGAGGTCTTCTAAACTGTCAGAATTATGCACCTCCAGGAATAAGTAGTGAGGTTTGAAAAACAACACACAGGAGATGAGTAAACCATCCAAACCTCAGGCCAGAGCAGACTAGATGATAGCACCAGACATAAGCCCAAAGGAAAAAAAGGAGAATGCTAGGCCTGGGAATTTCATTCAGAGATCAGTAGCAGCATCTTACAGAAGCACTGCGTTGTGAAGTTTGGATAGGAAAGGAGTACTCAATAAGACAGGAGGGGTGAGATTTATGGGAAACAGGCAGATTTCAAGAAAAGGAAGGGGTCATATATTGCACAGACACATTCTGCCAGCATAGCCCTGAGTCAATTCTCAGGGCCTAAAGTGGGTTAGCTGGAAAAATAAGTGGGTTATTGCCAAAGTTTGTGTTTCTCCAACATAGACTTTGTGGCGAGGATTTTAATGCAGACATTTTGCTTGGAGAGGCAAGCCCAGTGAGCAAAAGGAGGAGAGGTTCAGGAAAGAGAGGGTCAGCCAATGAAGGAGGGCTCATGAGTGAGTCCTCAATGCTGACTACTGAGGCTCAAGCCACCTGACAGACTGGGTCATGCCTCACAATTGGCCCACTGAGGTACAGGGAAGCTGCAGTATTTGCCATCTCTCTTGCCCTTCACTGGTTGATTGTTTCACTGGGGACCAGTCCCTAGGGTGTCCAGGCAGAGAATGCCCTCAGAAAGTGATGGGGAAGACAGGGGGTATGCATCTGTACAGGAGCAGCTCCAGGGTGGGGGCTGTGGGCAGGGAGCCACAGATGTTTTATGCAGTCTCCCACTTTGCTTGACTTTTTGAATGCTGCCCCCAAGATGCCTACTCTGCCACACCCTCTTTTCCCTACCATCTTCTCTTAGACCATTTCTTTTGAAGCATAAATCTCTCTCATTCCATCAATACTTGTCCTCTGGTGTTCCATTCTAGCAGTATCTTGCTTGCCAAGATGATACCATGATAAACCAGGGGTTAAAACTTCACCCTGTATCTTCTCCAGAACCACCTTAGCAAACACAATGAGTGACAGTGGAGGGCTGGGAGGCTCAGGGTCCTGCCTGCTTGGCTTGTACCACTGCTGGCTGATCTCGGGGGTGCTCACCTGCATCTCAGAATCTTTGTTGAAAACTGGGGAATTAGTCTGCACTGAATCCTTGTTTTCAAGAATAAAAATGGTAGCATAGATGGGTCAAAGAAAAACATGAAGGCGAGGAAAGACAAAATGTTTAAGTTTCCAGTAAATCCACAGTAGGTGTGCTTTGAATGTTGCAGCTTCCAAAGTGGCAGTGCCTCTCTTATAGACACCTTGGGGTCCAGGCTTTTATGGGATTTGGCAATATCCGCTGAGCCACAGCATGTGCCAGGTGTGGTGCACTAACTGTAACATTCTCACTTATCCTAATGAACTTCCAAGGTGTAACTGTTGACTACTGATTAAGATAGTCCCTTCAGAGAGATTGACACTTGCTCCTGGTCCCCCTCCCAGAAGGCAGAGGAATGAGGCCTTTAGGGTTGTCTTTCTCTGTTATGGTCTATGGCTGTGGTCGGCAAACTCATTTGTCAACAGAGCCAAATATCAACACTACACTTGAAATTTCTTTTGAGACCCAATTTTTTTAAACTTAAACTATATAGGTAGGTACACTGTTATTAACTTAACTAGGGTACTCCTTCAACCGCACTGTAATGTGTGAGCCCTCATGTGGTGTTTTGTGGAAGAGCCACACTGAAGGGACCAAGCCGCATGTGGCTCGCAAGCCGCAGTTTGCCGACCACGGGTCTATGGGTTGTCATGTAGGTGGGTAATAAGGCTCTTTCCATTGATAAGGGGAGTCTATTTTCCTCCCCTTTGGATCTGGGCTGGCTTGTGACTTACCCTGACCAGCATAGTGAAACAGAAGTGGGGGACCAGTACTGTGTGTGTATGCCAGGCCTAACTCTTAAGAGATCTGGGAGTTTCTGTTTGATCCTCTTGGAACCAACTGCCATGTTGTAACAAAGCCCAGGATGTCCTGGTGAAGAGGCGCTAGAGGCTGAGACATTCCATGGAGCTGGGGCTCCAGACCTGTGGGAGGGGCTGTGTGGGTCTCCTAGTCCCTCCCAGCTGAACACAGGAATGGCCACAGATGACATGACTTGGAGCAGAAAAACCACCCAGCCAACCCTCAGCATGGTGAGAAGTAATGCATTGTTTTTTAAATTTAATAATTTGCTTGAATTTAATAATAAGTTATTTTAAACCATTACCTTTTGGAGTGGTTTGTTACATACACAGTGGTAGATAGATAAGAAGAGTTTGACTGTTGTTTTTTTTTTTCATTGAAAATTAATTTTTTTTTCATTGAAAACTAACCCTGAAGTTTCTTAAGATTTAGGAAAAACTGTGTTATTCTTGAAGCAATAACAGACTTCAGAATTGAAAACAGGAAAGGACTAACTTTAGATTCTGACCTTCTGAGAAAATCATCATGAGCTTAATTCCCCATTGTCCATTCTGTTGTGCTTAGTGGTGGCAGCCTCAGCTCATGGCCAGGAGTTTTCAATGAGAACTCTTCCACTTTTGATGGCTTGGGATACAACCTACATTCTGTTTTGGGTAACATTTGTGTCTTCTGAGAATAGCTTGGTTTATCATATGAGATCCTGCTTCAGTGGCTGTCCTGCTGATGCAACATGAAGAGAAAGGATTGGCTGGAAGTGCCACAGAATGTTCTAGATGTGTTTTTGCTTTGCTAATGGGCTATAGTTTAGGCCCTGGCAAAGGCAGGTAATCTCAAAGTGCTTAAAGATGTGGGCATGGAGCACTGGTTTTCTCAGAATGTGGGTAACTCACCTCTTTAGGTTCATTTTCTCTTTCTTTTCTTTTAAAAAATATATATTATTGATTTTGTACAGAGAGGAAGGGAGAGGGATAGAGAATTATAAACATCTATCAGCTTCCTCCTGCACACCCCCTACTGGAGATGTGCCCACAACCAAGGTACATGTCCTTGACTGGAATCAACTTGGGACCCTTTAGTCTGCAGGATGACACTACCCCTGAGCCAAACCAGTTTAGGGCCATTTTTCCTCTTTTTAAAAAAATATATATTTCATTGATTTCAGAGAGGACAGGAGAGGGAGAGAGAGATATATAAATATCAATGATGAGAGAGAATCATTGACTGGCTGACTCCTGCATGCTCCACACTGAGGACCGAGCTTACAACCTGGGCATATGCCCTGACCGGGAATTAAACCGCGACTTCTTGGTTCATAGGTAGATGCTCAATTACTGAGTCATGCTAGCTAGCTCATTTTCTCTTTTGGGCCTCATCTCTGTCTTTCTGTTTTATGCACAAATGCTGGGGCCATGTTTGAGTTCCCTAAACCAACTTTCCTGAGGGGCAGGAAGAAAGAGCTAGGAATAGTTGGCAAAAGCATTAATCAGGCATCAAATTCTCTACATGTTGGTTTTTCCTATGATCATTTCCCAGCCCCTAAAAGCCTCTTGGAAACTCAGGTGGAAACACATACTCTCAGAAACACACACCTCTCATTCTCATTTCCCTTAGGAGCCAATAGGTGGTGGTAACAGGCAGGCAAAGAAGCAGGTGCTCAGGCAGGGGGTCTGGCAGGGTTTTCCACACAATAGAGGTAGCTATGTGAGTTAAGCAGAAGACTACATCTACAGAAGCACTTTAAGTCCACATGCCTGAGAGGCAGACACTAGCTTCTCTAAACATTTCCCCAGGATGCTTCAACCCCACCCCCTTCCCTAGAATATCTATCTGTCTTCTAGATGAACCACACATGCATGGTAGGCTGCACCTGAGCATCCACTGCATGGTATGTAACCTTCAGGGGTTGGTGGTCCTTGCCCTGGCAGGGACTGACTCTCTCCTTGGAGCATATGGTCCAAATTTGGGGGACCAGTACTCAAAGAACCAAATGGTATAGTCATAGACAAGTGGTCCCATAAGCTGTGACTACAAGGTATTTCAGAAAAATTGGATGAGGCAGGGATTGGTGTGAGGTTGGGCTCCTCAGGCAAGGTTTGAGTCTGGGAAGAATTTGGAAGAAGGAGCCTGATTTTGGTGGAAAGAGGTTCTGTTGAAGTGGGAGGAAAACAGGAGATCCAGCCTGATGGACTTTGATTGGATTCAGCAAGAGCATGAGAAATTTCCGGCCAAAGAAGCTAGTCAATGGGGATAGTAACTAGAGTTGATGGTGAGAAACACCACTGTGGTGTTTCCTGTGTATTGCGTGGCAGCCTATCAGGAAAAGCAGCTGTTTCAGTGTTGACAATCTGAACACCACCAGGAAACCAGACTCAGAGGCACTGACAAGGTCTGACTTGTCCCACATGTTCCACCCCACATTCCCATTCCTTAATAAATACTTTTCAGCCTGCCAAAACTTAGTAGACTACATTATTTATCAGTAAAGGTGATATGACAAAAAACTGTATCATGGGCCCAGCTGGTATGGCTCAGTGGTTGAGAGTTGATCTATGAATCAGGAGGTCACAGTTTGATTCCCTGTCAGGGCACATGACTAGGTTTGGTCTCAATCCAGGTGTAGGACATGCAGGAGGCAGCCAATCAATGATACTAGTAGTCTCTCATCATTGATGTTTCTATCTCTCCTCCCTCTCCCTTCCTCTCTGAAATCAATAAAAATATCTTAAACTGTTAGAGAGTGGGAATTTTTTAGCATGCCCCATTCCAGAGGGGCTGTGGACTATCCCCAAGATAGAGTTGTCAGTGCTGACATTAGGCCAGGCCTTGAGCTATGGTCTCATGGCCCTTTCCCATCATGTAGGCCTTCTTTCATAGAACACTGTCAGCTTTCTGAAGAACAAAATGACCCTGTGAATAACACGGTCGTCAACTCTGACGTTGCTTGGGAAAAACTGTTTTGTCTTGGGTTGTTCGCTCTGGGAAAACAGGATGTGATAAATGTACTTAAAAGTGGTCCTACACAAAGGGTCAGTGCTGCTCTCTGGACTCCCTGCGTGGAGAAAAGCAGAGCAGTTGCTGGCCAGCTCAATAAATCCTTGCTTGCTTATTACCAACTTAGCAGCCTCCGAGGTTGTTCACTCGAGTTTGCTTCACAACAAAACAAAACAAAACAAAATTGTATCATGGTTTCTGGGAGGCGGTTCCTCCTGTACCTTGCCTCCCATAACTGTAAGTGTTCTGTAAATGTTTTCTTTTATGTGATTTACACAAAATCTCACTGGACCAGAGATATCCTAATTTGGGAAGGAAGAGAATTTTTAAAAAAGAACAATTATCTTTGTAATACTTTTGAGTATAACTCATGCAAGAAATACATCTCACAATGTGACCCACTATACACATTATATTTACAATTAAAATAAGACTCATAAGACATTTTCATTATATGATATCATATCTTGTTAAAATTGCTAGTAGTGCATGTGAACTTGATCTGATGACTCAAACAATTGGAAAATATCGGTGGGACTGGAACTGAGTTTTCCTTCTTACAGTGTGCATGCTTCTTTCCAGCTGAGACACGTCTGGGTTGCCTTCTAATACCAGAGGTTCTCACTGCTTCAGGGACCCTGATTAATCTGCTCTTTGTGACAATTTAACCGGGGACTGGGAAAAACTTTATCTTTGTAGCCTGTGTATGAAAAAGCAGATTGAAAGAAAAAAATGTAGGACTTAAGGCAAAACCAGTGACAGAGAACCTAGAAGCACTGATTCGATTTAGTCACCGAGTTGATGTGACTATTTGTTTAGCATTAATTGTTTTGCTTGCTTCCTTTGGGCAGGACTTGCCCCTCCCCAACCTGCATTTTTGAAACCTCCAAGTCTCTGGTGTAGTGTGAAGAAGGCTTATGGTGCAGATGCCACGATACTTCCTGAGGAATGTATCTCTTACAGGTCCTCCAATGCCGCTGGGTGTTGTCCAGCAAAATGGTGCAAAAGCCGGAACTCCAGCTCTTCATATGGAGGTTGGATCCAAGCTCCCCATTTCGGTGTGATCTTGTGCCTCAGTTTCTGCACCTGTGTGTGGGCTAAGAGTAACAACAACAATAAGACAAACAAGAAACAAAACTACCTCACAGCATTATTGAGAAGATCGGGTGGAAAATGAAACTCATTTAGCACGGTGGTCTAGCCAGTAAGTGTCTGACAGTTCCCAGAGGCTTCCTATTGATGACAGTGTTAACGAAAACATTAATTTTTTTGAAAGAACCTATAAATATAATCTTTTAATAAATTCTGACAGGCTTTTCCACCAATAGACTTCCTTTTTGATCTTATGCTATTTAAAAAAAATCTGCTTGTTAATGATTCAACTTGTGCGACCAATCCAGAGAAGTTAAATGGATAGAGAAGAACAATAAGTGCAGGTTAACAAGTTTTAGTTAATATGTCACGATGGAGCCATTCAAAATATATTGGTCAGGTTAGTGTGGGGAGATTCCAAATTATTGTGTATTAGTCATCATTTTCTTAAACTACATAGGAATGGACTAGACAAAACACACACACACACACACACGCACACACACACACACACAGCAGTGCCTATAAAAAAAAACAATGGAGTTTTTACCCAGATGATATCATATGGGAAATTTTATTTTAAGATGTTTATGTCAAGCAACATTATCAAACATAGGATGGATTTTGTTTCTCTACTTGTGGCATTTCTCTCTTGGATAAATGCCTCCTTATAACCATGTAAAGGTCAGACATATAGAAATACTCCCAAACTCCCTTGTCCCCTAAAATTGTAAGAGCACCTTTTTTTTTCTTTCTCCTCATCTTCCAGTTTCATATTGCTCTTAAACTTTCTGACATTAAAACCTGTCATATGATGTTGTCATGTTTTATTCTATCAGCATTTTTTGTGTGTGTTAGCCAAAACAAACAGCCTCTTGTCTACTTTGAACATGCAAAGACAAGCCTTTTGGAGGAGCTTGGGCAAGCGCTGTGTAGGGACTTAAATTTCAGCTTTGTGTGCATGACTGTCAAAGGCTCCTGTCAGCTCAGAGCAGCTGGGAACAGTGGAAGAAGGTGGGGGAGGAAACAGTCCTAGTCTCCTAAAAACACAGGGAGGTGTGAGGGCCAAGGAAAGATGTGAGAAAATCTTAAGGAAGACTTCCACAGGTGCCTGGTGTAGGGCCTCTACTTGGGTTACCTGGGAGTACAGGAATAATTTGCCTCTTGGTTGATGCTCTGCTTAAGCCCACTTGGATTATTTTTCTGGGTTTCACTGTAGTCATATTTATATTTATAGGGTGGTAGGAGCTGGGCTTGGATACTTTGAGGTGTCATGCTTTCTTTCCCCATTTTCTACACCTGTTAGAGGGGGGTCAGTCACTTCCTAAGTATCTTGAAAGCCTGTCCCTCTGCACTGTTCCTTGCCTAGACTATGGCAGTGGCTGGTCTTTGATGCCTCTATTTGTATCACTTCTCTAACTCATTCTCCCTCCTAAAATCATAATCACCTTTCTAGGATGAAACTCTGATCACATCATCGCTACAAGCTCATCATCCTTCAGGGTTACCCTTTGCCTTCAGGATAATGTTCCAACTCAGCATAACATGTAAGGCTTTTGATGCCTGACCAGCTCCACTCACTTACCTCAGCCATGCTTCTCTTGTTACAATACACACCCATTCTTCATGAGTCCCTGCTTCAGTTATTTTGTACATGCTATTTCCTCTCCTGAGAATGTACCCTATAACATATCCATGCCATATTCCATGTTGTCCTGTGACAAAGGCTCCAACTTTGTTTTGCATGTGGATATTCAGTTTTCTCAGTGCCATTTATTGAGAAGATTGTTTTCTCCCCATTGAATGATCTTGGCACCTTTGCACCTAGCAGAAATGGCATGAATTTAACACTTCTCCGACCCCTGCTCACTCTGAGCCCAACATACACATGTTGGAGTTGAGGCCTCCATATCTCTCATACAGATACTTATGCATCACACTGTATTACTGGTTTGTATGTTTGATCTCCTAACTGACTAAACTCCTCGAGGGCAGACCCTGACATGTCTTTGTATCCCTGGTGCTCAGATGGGTCCAGTGTATGAAAAGTTTTTGGCAAATGGGATAGAGCTTAAATGGGTAGTCAAACATCCCTCTCACAATCCAGGACTGCTGGCTCCTAACTGCTCATCTGCCTGCCTCCCTGATTGCCCCTAACCTCTTTTGCCTGCCAGCCTGATCACCCCCTAATCACTCCCCTGCCAGCCTGATTGATGCCTAACTGCTCCCCTGCCAGCCTGTTTGCCCCTAACTGCCCCCTCCTGCAGATCTGGTCATGCCTAACTGCCTCCCCTCTAGGCCTAGTCTTCCCCAACTGCTCTCCCCTGAAGGCTTGGGTCCCCCCAACTGCCCTTACCTGCAGGCCAAGTAACACCCAACTTCCCTTCTCTGCCAGCCTGGTCACCCCTAACTGCCCTCTCCTACAGGCCTAATTGCCCCCAACTGCCTTCCCCTGCTTGCCATCTTGTGGTAGCCATCTAGTGCCCACATGGAAGCAGGATCTTTGACCACATAGGGGCAGCGATCTTGTGTGTTGGAATGATGGTAAATCTGCATATTACTCTTCTATTAGATAGGATAGAAGCCTGGTGCATGGGTGGGGTCCAGCTGGTTTGCCCTGAAGGTTGTCCTGGATCAAGGTGGGGGTTCCCTTGGGGCATGGGGTGGCCTGGGTGAGAGGCCTGTAATGATTTACAGACTGGGCATGCAGAGGCCCTAGTATCTGAGATTTATTTATCTTCTACAATTGAAACTTTGTAGTCTGGAGTGGAGCCAAGCCTTCTGCTCACACTGTGGTGGCAGCCATTTTTGTTGGAATTTATTTTTTATAATTGAAATATTGTAGACTGAAGTGGAGGCCTAGACAGGCCAGACCTGCAGAAGTTTGGCTTCCTCTGTCACCAGGGGCAACCCTAGCCTCCTGCTCTCTCCAGCTCCTTGGCTGCCACCATCTTGGTTGGGATTTATTTATCTTCTATAATTGAAACTTTACAACCTTGAGTGGAGGCCTAGGCCTGCCAGGGTGTGTGGAAAGCTTGGCTTCTGACATCGCTGGGGAAACCCAAGCTACGCTCCTGCTCTCTCCATGGCCGCAGCCATCTTGGTTGGGGTTAATTTGCATACTATCTCCTGATTGGCTGGAGGGCATGGCTGGTGGGCATGGCTTTTGGGTGTAGCGAAGTGATGGTTAATTTGCATATCACTCTTTTATTTGATAGGTTATTATTGTTTGCTCATTATTGTGTCTTCAACACGGGCTAGTGCAGTGTAGGCTCTCCATAAACATTCATTACATGAATAAATGACTGAGTGAAAGAATAATTGAACTAGTTACATTACATTTTTAGAACTGTATGAATCTCCATTTGTCCTTCCCAGGGTGATGACTATTGCAAAATATTGCTGAAAGAAATTAAAGAAGACCTAAATAAGTATAAATGAGACATCTTATGTTCATGGACTAAAAGATTTAACATTGTTCAGTATCATCCAAAGTGATCTAGAGATTCAATGCAATGCCTATCAAAGTCCTAATGACATTTTTGCAGAAATGGAAAAACTCATCCTAAAATTCATATGGCATTTCCAGGGATCAAGACTAACCAAAATAATCAGGAATGAGAAGAACAAAACTGGAAAAAAAAAAGGAAGCAGAATAGATGGACATGTCCCAAGTTTTGTCCTGGAGCAGACAGAGGAAACAGCTAAGGGGAGTGTTTGTTGGCGATTTGAGGGACAGCTATACTCCAGGAGAAAGTGGGGTACTGCAGGATGGGGGTCTCCTGACTGGGCAGCCCCTACTGCTGCTGGATTTCCTCCTGGAGCTGTCAGCTTGGATGTAGAGACAGCACCATTTTGAAGGGGAGGGTGGATGTTATTGGAAGCCTGAAAATCTACAACTATGGCACCCACTGAACAGCTGTGAACCCCAGAATGCCGATCCCCAACTGGCGCAGGCATGAGGATTCAGAAGAGCTCTACACTCCACCATGGAAAGGTCAGATTTCGCCTGGGATGAGATGAGATCTCTGGTCCTGCAGGACACAGAAGCCCATGCACTGCGGGAGCTGAAGGACTAGGGGTAGTCTGTGTCTGGAGAGACCCATGGTTGTTGGGGTTGGCATGATTTATGAATATAGAAGTGGTCCTCAGAGCTGATAACATAGGGGATCTCTAGAAAGCAACCCATTTTGATCTGACACAGAGGGATAGCCTGGGAGTTTTAAAAGTGTGTTGGCTGCTTAGACATGAGGGTGAAGGGGAGTTCGTGCACTTGTGCTCTTTCCTCTTCAGATCCTTGCTTCCGATTGCTGAGCCCAATACGTAAGATCAACCAGTTGGGGACACCCTAGGAGACTGCAGGGGGAAGTTGTTTTTCTGGAACTGGGGATCAGAGTAGAAAGTGACCATTGGAGAACCAGCTCTGGGATAGCCCACTCCTACAAACCAGTATTGAGTGCCACAGGGAAAGCAGGATCTAAGCACAGGTTAGAGAGGACCTATAGTCTTGGAGGTTAATACAGAAACACTGCCACTCAGGGGCCAAATCACAAATTGACTCTTGTGTAATCACAAATAAAGGAATGAAGAAATTAAGACACACTGCCTCCTTAAAAATCAAGTATGGCTTACAACACTGAGGGGCAGTGGCATGCAGAGAACCGCAATACTATCCTGACAAGGAAACGGTGCATCAAACAGAATAGAGGAAGTGAATGACCTTCACTACTGCACATTCTATTTTTTTTAATTTTTATTTTTTTAATCTTTTACTTAAGAAACTATTTTTTTATCTTTTCAATTGATTTTACCTTTTTAATTGCTACATATTTATTTTCAATCAGTATTATTACTACTACTATTTTACCTTTTTGTTAAAAAACAGTGTCATTTTATTTTCTCTTTATTTTACTTTGGGATTAGTGTTCTACATTCTATTTTCATCTTCCCTTTAGCATCATTTTCCTCTATCTCAACTCTACCTTTATGCCATCACTCTCTTCCTAAATTCTCCCCTTTTGTTGCCCTGTTTCTCTTACCCTTTTTCTACTTTAGATTTTCCCTATTCTTTTGTTTTACCCTTCGTTAAAATTTCACCCTACTGATATATCTAATTTCCAATCCCCTCCTCCAAGTTTATACACACCTCTCTCTTCTCTGTCTTCACTATCCAAAAATTGTTTTTCTCTCTGTCCTTTTGTTGTTGTTTGCTTGAATATTGATTATATCAGTTTTTTATGCTTTTTTTGTGAGATTTTTGCTTATCCTTTTTTTTTGTTTTGTTATTTTGATTGCTTTGTTTTTGTTTGTTTATTGTTTCTATTTTATCTCTCCTTACTTGATATTAGTTGTTGTTAGTAGTTTGTATTAATCTCAGGGTACTTGTTGCTTGCATTTGTTGGGATTAGTGGATATTCTATTGGAGTTTTCTCCTCATATATATAGTTTGTTCCCCTTCTCTTTCTTATTCTCTTTCTTTTCTCTATTACTTTTTTTTTTCTCCAAATTTTATTTTGGCCTTTCTTTCTTCCTTTCTTTCTTTCTTTCTTTCTTTTTTCATTTTATTTTCTCTTCTTCTTTCTCTCCCATCCTTTAATTTACCTCTATCTGGTGGTCATCTTTATTTGTGGTTATTAATATCATGAATACATTTCTGTTCCATGCCTTGTGCATTGTACCTGGTTGTGTTGTTTGTGCCTTTAAATCAATGCAGGAGAGAGAGAACTACATAACCAGACACCCAGAGAAAAGAGACCATGGGCAGACAAAGAAACAGCCCACATATGAAAGAAAAGCAGGCATCCCCAGAAAAGCAAGTAAACAAAATTGAGGCAAGCAACCTGCCAGAGAAAAAATTCAGAGAAATGGTCATAAGATGGTTGAAAAGAATGAAATACAAATTCAACAATATGGGTAAGAACAAAGAAGAAATGAAAAAGAACCAAAAAGAAATAAAAAATGAGATCTCTGCTGTAAAGAACTCAATAGAAAGCATCAATAGTAGGCTAGAAGAAGTAAAGGACTGCATCAGAGAGCTAGAAGACAAGGTAGGAAAAAATACCCAAGTAGTGCAGCTTCAAAAAAAAAAATTAAAAAGCAGGAGAGCCTAAGGGAACATTGAACAAGACGAAACAAAACAACATCTGCATAATAGGGGTACCAGAAGGACAGGAACCTGAGCAAAGAAAAGAAAATCTGTTTGAAGAAATAATGACAGAAAACTTCCCTCATTTAGGGAAGAAAAAACCCTCACAAACCCAAGAAGCTCACAGAGTCCAAAGCAAAATGAATCCTAAAAGACCAATGCCACGCCACATTATAATTAAATTAGCAAACACCAAAGACAAAGTAAGAATCTTAAAAGTAGCCGAAGAGAGACAGAAAGTTACCTACAAAGGAATCCCCATCAGACTAGTGACTGATTTCCCAACAGAAACTCATCAGGCCAGAAGGGAATGGAAAGAAATATACAAAGTCATGCAAAGGAAGGGTCTGAATCCAAGAATACTTTTCTCAGCAAGGCTTTCAATCAAAATTGAAGGTGAAATCAAGAGCTTCAGACAAAAAATGTCTAATTTATTACCACCAAACCAGCAATGCAAGAAATTCTAAAGGGTCCGCTGTAAAATAAAAAAGAAATAGGAAGCGAAGAAGGAACACAGGGGTAAAGAATTAAAATGGTGACCAATGAGTACGTATAAATAATAACTTTGAATAAAAATGGACTAAATGCCCCAATCAAAAGACATAGGGTAACGGATTGGACAAGAAAACACAGCCCATATATCTGCTGTCTACAAGAAACCCACCTCAGAAAAAAAGATGCACCCAAACTGAAGGTGAAGGGATGGAAAAATGTTTCTCAGGCGAATGAAAATTAAAAAAAAGCTGGGGTAGCAAAACTTTTATCAAACAAATTAGGTCTCAAAGTGAAGGACATAACAAGAGATAAGGAAGGGCACTTCATAATACTAAAGGGGACAATCCAACAAGAAGAAATAACTCTGGTAAACATATACGCACCCAATGGAGGAGCACCCAAATACATAAAAACACTCCTGGAGGATATCAAGGGAGAGATTGAGAGCAATACAATCATAGTAGGAGACTTTAATACCCCACTCTCACCAATGGACAAATCCCCTAAACAAAATATAAGCAAAGAAACATCAATCCTAAATGACTCACTAGACCAGATGGAATTAATTGACATCTTCAGAACATTTCTCCCCAAAGCCACAGAATATACATTCTTCTCAAGTGCACATGGGCCATTTTCAAAGATAGACCATATGTTGGGTCATAGGCAAAGTCTCTTTAAATTCAAGAAGATAGAAATTATATCAAACATCTTCTCAGATCACAGTGGCATAAAACTGAAAATCAACTACAATAAAAACAATCCAAAAAAATCAAACACATGGAGACTAAACAGCATGCCATTAAATAATGACTGGGTAACTAAAGAGATCAAGGAAGAAATAAAAAACATTATGGCAACAAATGACAATGACAACACAACATCCAAAATCAATGGACACAGCGAAAACAGTCTTGAGAGGGAAGTTCATAGCTCTACAAGCCTACTGCAAAAAATAAGAAACTATGGTAACAAATCACCTGACCCTACAACTCAAAGAGTTAGAAAGAGGGGAACAAGAAAAGCTCAGTGGAAGCAGGAGAATGAAATAATAAAGATCAGAGCAGAGATAAATGACATAGAGACCAAAGAATCAATACAAAAGATCAACAAAACCAAGAGTTGATTCTTTGAAAGGATAAACAAGATTGATGAACCTCTAACCAGGCTCACCAATAAGCAAAGAGAAAAGATCAAAATAACAAAATCAGAAATGAAAGAGATGAAATAACAACAGACTGCATTGAAATACAAATGATTGCTAAAAACTACTATGAACAACTCTATTCCAACAAACTGGACAACCTGGAGGAAATGGACCTATTCCTAGAAAAATATAACCTTCAAAAACTAAATCATGAAGAATCTAAACATCTCAATATGCCAATAACTATGGAAGAAATTGAAGCTGTCATCAAAAAAATTCCAGCAAACAGAAGTCTGGGACCAGACAGCTTCACATTAAAGGAAGAATTAAAATCTATGCTCCTCAGACTATTCCAAAAAATTCAAGATGAAACATTTCCAAGCCAGCATCACCCTAATACCAATACCAGATAAAGACAACACAATGAAAGTAAATTAAAGGCTAATATCCCTCATGAACATAGATGCCAAAAATCTTCAACAAAATTCTAGCAAATCAGATCCAGCAGTACATCAGAAAGATCATACACCATGACCAAGTAGGATTTATTCCAGGAATGTAGGATGGTACAATATCAGCAAATCAATAAATGTGATACATCCCATAAACAAATTAAGGGATAAAAATCACAGAGTCATATCAATAGATACAAATGCAGAAAAAGCATTTGACAAAATCCAACACCCTTTCTTGATAAAAACTCTCAACAAGGTGGGAATAGAAAGATCATATCTCAACATAATAAGAGCATTATATAGTAAACCCACAGCTAACATCATGCTCAATGGGCAAAAACTAAAACCATTTCCCCTAAGAACAGGAAAAAGACAGGGATGCCCTCTCTCACCACTTCTGTTCGACATAGTGCTGGAAGTATTAGCCATTGCAATTAGACAAGAAGAAGAAATAAAAGGCATCCAAACTGGAAAAGAAGAAGTAAAGCTGTCCTTATTTGCATATGACATGATATTGTATATAAAAAACCCAAAACTGCATAAAAAACTAATGGACTTAATAAATGAATTTGGCAATGTAGCAGGATACAAAATTAATGCCAAGAAATCTATGGCACTTCTATACACCAATAGTGAACTTACACAAAAAATAGACTAAAAAGACAATCCCATTTACCATTGCACCAAAAAGATTAAGATACTTAGAAATAAACTCAACTAAGAAGGTAAAAGACCTATATGCAGAAAACTACAGGACACTAAAAAGAGATAGAGGAAGATGTAAACAAATGAAAGAGCATACCATGTTCATGTATTGGGAGAATCAACATCATTAAAATATCTATACTATACAAAGCAACCTATAGATTCAGTGCACTCCCCATTAAAATATCAATGGCACATTTCTCAAAACTAGAAAGATTTCTCTAAAAATTCATCTGGAATAAAAAAAAGACCCCGAATAGCCACAGCAATCTTGAGAAAGAAGAATAAAGTAGGTGGATCTCAATATCAGATTTCAAACTGTATTGCAAAGCCACTGTTCTAAAAATAGCCTGGCCCTGGCATAACAACAGACATATAAACCAATAGAATAGAATAGAGAATCCAGATATTGACCCAAATCACTATACTCAATTAATATTTGACAAAGAAGGCATGAACATACAATGGAGTCAAGACAGTCTCTTCAACAAATGGTGTTGGGAAAATTGGACAGATACATGCAAAAAAATAAAACTAGACCACTAACTTACACCATACACAAAATAAAGTTAAAATGGACATAGAACTTAAACATAAGATGGGAAACCATAAAAATACTAGAGGAGTCCACAAGCAGCAAAATCTCAGACATATGTGGAAAGAACTTCTTCACTGAAACTGCTCCTAGGGCAATGGAAGCTAAAGAGAAAATAAACAAATGGGACTACATCAAAATAAAAAGCTTTTTTTCACAGCAAAATAAACCATGAACAAAACAAGAAAGCCCATTGTATGGGAGAATATATTTTCCAATGTTATCACTAGTAAAGGTTTAATATCTAACATCTACAGGGAACTTATACAACTGAATAAAAGGAAGATAAATGATCCAATAAAAAAATGGTCAACAACCTAAATAGAATCTTTTTAAAAGAAGATAGAAGGAAGGCCAAGAGACACATGAAAACATGCTCCAAGTCCCTAATTATCCGAGAGATGCAAATCAAAACCACAATGCAATATCATCTCACACCTGTCAGAATAGCTATCATCAACAAATCAACAAACAAGTGTTGGTGAAGATGCAGAGAAAAAGGAACCCTTGGGCACTGCTGATGGGAATGCAGACTGGTGTAGCCACTGTGAGAACAGTATGGAGTTTCCTCAAAAAACTAAAAATGGATCTTCCATTTGACCCAGTAATCCCACTTCTAGGAATATATCCCAAGAAACTAGAAACACCAATCAGAAAGGATATATGCACCCCTATGTTCATAGCAGCACAATTCACCATAGCTAAGTTTTGAAAACAGCCTATGTGCCCATCAGCATATGAATGGATCAGAAAACTACGGTACGTCTACACAATGGAATACTATGCTGCCATAAAAAGAAGGAATTCTTACCATTTGCAGCAACCAGGATGGAACTGGGAGCATTATGCTAAGTGAAATAAGCCAGTCCATCAAAGAAAAATACTACAAGATCTCACTCATTTATGGATAATAAAGAACATCATAAACTGATGAACAAAAAGATACAGAGGCAGTAAAGCATCAAACAGATTGTCAAATTACAGTG
>PVJN01013317.1:0-49049 GCA_004026805.1 Lasiurus borealis | reverse complement strand
AGCCCTTTGAAGCTGGAGTTCTAGGATCCAAAGCGGGTGGGACCAGAGGCTAATTGGACGCTGCTGATGTCTGTGTTTTTCGTTGTTTTTTTTTTTTCTAACAAAAAAGTCACTATATTTAAATGCAAATGACAGAGAGCAGGTACAGATAACAGCTGGGAAACATGTTCCAGCATGAAACAGATTTTCCAGTTGAAACACCTCTGTGCTTTCTGATTGGGGGGAGCGGAGGAGGATACGGGTCTTAGAGAGTAGCCAGACTCTAAGACTCTTACAAAAGTCTTACTTTTGGCCGAGACCAGTGTGGCTCAGTGGATAGAGCGTCGGCTTGCGGACTGAAAGGTCCCGGGTTCAATTCCGGTCGGGGGCATGTACCTTGCTTGCGGGCACATCTCCACAGTGGGGTGTGCAGGAGGCGGCTGATCGATGTCTCTCTCTCATCGATGTTTCTGATTTTCTATCTTTCTCCATTCCTCTCTGTAAAAAAAAATCAATAAAATATATTTTAAAAAATGTTTTACTTTTGTAAGTAAAACCCCACAATATATTCTGATGCTAGAATTGTGGGAGCGGCAGGTGTGCAAGGTACACAAGGGGAATCCTTCGTTGTCTGGAAGCAACTGAGGATAGAAATAATATCGGGAAAGTACTGAGTCATTCGTTCCCTAAGAGCAGTGAGTGATTCTCAAATTTGTGTATGAGAGACCCTTGGGAACCTAAATAAAATACAGATTGTAATTACAATCCCTAGGAAATTACGACTCAGACGTTTGTCGATGGACTCCAAGAAACTGTCCTTTTCGCTCAGACTATTTGGGAAACTCTGGCATAGGGGTCCACCTGCCCTAATTACATATACTCCTGCCCCCTCCTTATTCCCTGGAGGTTTGCTAAGTAAGGCATATGGGGGTGGCCACAAAAGAAGCGTACAGTGGTACCTCGAGATACGAGTTTAATTCGTTCCGTAACCTTGAGGCGTGGGAAACTATGAGACGCTCGAGTCTCGGTAAACGGGTGGGTCGTGTGCAGCAGGCCAATCCTCGAGATGACTCCTATCTCAAATGTTGCTCGTATTTCAAAGCAAAAATCGCTCGCTTGATGGCTCGTATCTCAAAAATCTCGTATGTTAGGGCACTCGTATCTCAAGGTACCACTGTACTTGACTTTGATTCCTGATGGTACCTTTACTGTTTCCTCAACTTGAAGGTGGTGATAATCAAAGGAAGAGCAGTAAGGTTCTTAGCACCATACCTGACAAGCAAGAAAGCTTAGTAACTGGTAGTTATTATTCTCTTACGACTTTAATAAGAGCAGCAACAACGATACTATTTGGGCCAGAGCTATCCAGAAGGCTGTAGTTGGAATAAATTATGAATGGGTCAGGGTTGGGGATAAAATCATCAAATTGGATCTGCCTTAAATGTGTTCTCCAAAGGACATCTGCTTCCAATCACAGTGGGAAAACAGGGAGCGGATGGACCCTCCTTCCATCAATAACTGGGAAATGGGACACGAAATACAAAACAACAGTTTTCAGACTTTGGACAACAGATCAGCTCGGGGACCCCTGAGAGGGGGAGACAAGGCCTTTGGTTGTCCTGGAGGCACAATGTCGATGGAGGGGAAGGAGGAGGTTCATGTACAGAGTTCAGAGGACACAGAAACACGTGTTCAGAGAAGCTGAGGACCAAGTAACAAAAAGTAGAAAATATAAATAGCCCTTTCTCTATGAAAAATTAAATTCATGTTAAAAACCTAGCTATGAATAAAATTTCATACCAGCGGTTCTCAACCTGTGGGTCGCGACCCCTTTGGGGGTCGAACGACCTTTTCACAGGGGTCGCCTAAGACCATCAGAAAATGCAGATATTTACATCACGATGCATCACAGTAGCAAAATGTCATGGTTGGGGGTCACCACCACATGAGGAACTGTATGCAAGGGTCGCGGCCTTAGGAAGGTTGAGAACCACTGTTTTATACCCAGATGGCTTTACTCATGAGTCATTTAAGGAGGAAGTTAACCATTTCTGTTCAAACTCTTTCAGAAAATAGAAGAGGGAGCTTTTCCCATTTTATGAGTCGCCGTGACATCAAAATGAGACGCAGATATTGTATTCTAAGAAACTAAAGGTAAGGATTGCAGACTCAAAAATTCTTAAGAGAGCTTTAGTAAGTAAAACCCTACAATATATATAAGTATACCGTGGCTACATGAGAATTTCCCCAGGAATGCCAAGATGGCTTAAAATTTGAAAATCAATCCATGTCATTTACCTTACTCACAGAACAAAGGTGAAAACCGTAATGGCACTCCAACAGATGCAGAAAATGCATTTGACATTTTCAATGTAATTTCATGAGCAAAGAACTAGAAGGGAAATTTCTTCAAATTGATAAAGGACACTTACAAAGAACATACAGGAAACATCATATTTAAGAGTATAAACTTGACTATTTTTTCCTTAAGAAAAGGATGTCCACTCTTATTCAACATCATATGAAAAGTTGTAGGCAACAGAGTAAGTCAAGAAAATGAAATATAACCTTAAAAAGAAGTAAAACTTTATTTTCAGATGACCTGATCATCTACGTAGAAAATGAAAAGGAATCTTTTTTTAAAAAGCTATTATTACACCAGGGTACTATTCTATTTCTATATGTTAACAATAATTATAAATTAAATTAAAAAATGAAATTTATAGTAGCATAAAAAGATAAAATACTTAGTACATCAAAATCTATATAAGACCTGAATCCCGAAAGCCACCAAACAATGGTGGAAAAATTAAGGAAGACCCTAAAAATATCCCCAAGATATGTATCATATTCATGAATTGAAAGTCTCAATATTTTTTACATGTCAATTCTCCCCAAATTAGTCTGCCCATTCCAATCAAGGTCCTATCAGGATTTTCTATAAAAATCAGTAAGATTTTTAAACATTTATATAGGAATGCAAAGGACCTAGAAGAGCAAAAACAAGTTTTAAGAATGAAGTGGATGCTGAGACCGGTTTGGCTCAGTGGATAGAGCGTCAGCCTGTGGACTGAAAGGTCCCAGGTTCGATTCCGGTCAAGGGCATGTACCTTGGTTGTGGGCACATCCCCAGTTGGGGGTGTGCAGGAAGCAGCTGATCGATGTTTCTAGCTTTCTATCTCTCTCCCTTCCTCTCTGTAAAAAAAAAAAAAATCAATAAAATATATATTAAAAAAAAAAAAACAACAAAGTGGATGACTTCTCACTACCAGATTTAAGACTCGCCACAAACCTACGGTAATCAAGAGAGTAGAGTATTGACATAAAGACAGACAAACAGATCCATGGGACAGAATTCAGAGTTCAAAAACAGATCCACACAGGGATGGTCAAATGATTTTCAGCAAAGGCCCAAGGAATTAAAAGGTGATAGAATTATGGTCTTTTCAATAAAAGATGCTGGATTAATTTGGTATAAATGAATAAATACCCTTGCTTTATATCCTACACAAATATCAGCTCAGAATGGATTCTACACATAGAAGCCCAAACTATAAAACTTCTCAAAGAAAACACAGGAGGAAAAAACTTTGGTGCATGCAAAAATTTCTTAATTAGAATACAAAAGGCATAACGCATAAAAATAACTAATTGGATTCGACCGTAATTGCTTTTTGAAAGACCATTAGGAAAATGAAAAAGCAAGTCCAAGACTGAGAAAATATTTACTGTTCTTGCACCTCACAAAGGACTTATATCCAGGATGCATAAAGTAGTCTTACAACTCAATAATAAGATCAATCAATCAATCAATCAATCCATCAGCAAAGGTTTGAACACACTACACCAAAGTCCAGAAAATATATGAAATGGCGCCCAATATTATTAAGCCATCAAAGAAATTTAAATGAAAATCACAAAGAGATACCAATACAACTCTATTCAGTTGACTACAAGTTATAGATTTGATACTATAAAGTGTGGTAAGGATGTGGAGCTACTAGAAAGCCCATTGCTTATGGGAATAGAAAACAACATAACTCTTTTGGGAAGAAGTTGGGAAGTTTCCATAGAGTTTAAATATTCTTATACCTAAGAGAAAAAAAACAAATATGAACACATAAAACTATGTGTGTGTGTGTGTGTGTGTGTGTGTGTGTGTGTGTGTGTGTTCATAGCAGCCTCTTCATAAAAGCCAAAGAGTGAAAAAAATCCCAATATCCTTTACCAGATGAATGGGTAAATAAGCTGTGGTATATGCTTACAATGGAATATTACTCAGTAATGAAAAAGAGCACATCACTAATAATGTAAGAATAGAGACAAATCTCAAAAACATACTCAGCAAAAGTCTTGAGACACAAAAGAGTAGACTATATGACTTTACATTTACATATATAATATAGGTGAACCTTGGAAGCACTGTGCTAAGAGAAAGAAGCCAGACACAAAAGGCCACATTTTTTGGAATTCCTGTCATATGAAATGTCCTGACAGTAGATTAGTGGTTTCCAGGGGCTTGCAGGAGGGGAGAATGGCGAGTGACTGCCAATGGGTATTCAGTTTCTTTTTGATGGAAAAGTTCTGAAATTAGATAATGGTGATGATTGCACCACCACGTGAATATACTAGAGTTTAAAAGGGTGAATTTGCCGGGCTGGCATGGCTCAGTGGTTGAGTGTCAACCTAGGAGCCCAGAGGTCATGGCTCAATTCCAGGGCAGGGCATAACCCTGGGTTGCAGACTTCAACCCCAGTGTGGGATGTGCAGGAGGCAACCTATTGATTCTCTCTCATCATTGATGTTTCTCTCTCTCCCTTCCTTTCCGAAAACAATAACAAACTATTTTTAAAGAGTAAATTTAATGGCATTGAATTATATCTTAATAAAGTTTTACTTTTAAAATACAAAAATGACTGTAGGAATGATAACAGGCCTTTGTGAGAATTAGGATGTGCTAACAGAACAGCAGGGAAGCTACTGCATAGGGTGGAGAGAGGAGGCCTTGGAGAGAAGCTTTAAGAAGGGCCGATCACATGTCAAAAAGGCCTGGAAGCATAAGACTGATGGGAATCCCATGTGACCAGGGCACAGGGAGTGGAGGCAAAGATGTTTCGTGATGGAGTCTCCGACCATGAACATGAGCAAGGCCAGATCAAGTACAGATCAAATATCCTCAGGGGATGCCTTTATGGGGTGTTTTCTCCTATAAATAGGTACCTATAATAAAGTTTAATGTATAAATTAGGCACAGCAAGAGATTAACAACAATAACTAATAATAAAATAGAACAATTCTAACAATATCCTATATAATAAAAGCCTAATAAGCTAAGTGTCTGGTATCCAGTCATCCATTCAACCAATCAAAGCATAATATGCTAATGATATGCTAAGGACACTTAACTGCTCACTATGACGTGCATTGACCACCAGGGGGCAGATGCTCCAACCAGTAAGTTAGCTTGCTGCTGGGGTCGGGCCAACTAGGACTGAGCAAGATGGGCTGGACACGCCCTGGAGCCCTCCTGTGGTCCCTCCCCAGCTGGCCAACCTCCTGCATCCCTCCTTGCCAGTCCAAGGGACCCCACCAGTCCCTTTTATTACAGGGATTCTTAGGCCCAAGTAGATCTAATGAAATGTGAAGGCTATAACATCCTAAGAGGTCCCTCGTGGCCTCTAGTACTGTAATTAAAGTTATGTGGTCCAGCTGGCGCGGCTCAGTGGTTGAGCATCAACCTATGAACCAGGAGGTCATGGTTCAATTCCTGGTCAGGGCACATGCTTTGATTGTGAGCTCAATCCCCAGTGGGGGGCATGCAGGAGGCAGCTGAGCAATGATTCTCTGTCATCATTGATGTTCCTCTCTCTCCCTCCCTCTCCCTTCCTCTCTGAAATCAATAACAACATATTTTATAAAAGTTATGCGAACGTGGCCTTCTTAAGTAAAATAAGTGGTACTTTAACACAAGCACCGTGATACTGTAACAGTTGATCTCATAACAGTAACCCAGACGGCTAAGTGAATAAGGGGTAGGGCATGTATACCACGTGGAGACGCAGGACGAAGGGGTGATTTAGATCCTAATCAGGGTGGAACCGGGTAGCATTATGCTCCTCGGAACAGCATGCAATTTGAAATGTGTGAGTTGTTTATTTCTGGAATTTTCTAGACTGCAGCTGGCCACGGGTAACCAAACACCCAGAAAGCAATAGCGTGGATAAGTGGGAACTACTCTACATCTCAGTAATGAGTTTGGCTCACGCTTCCTCTCATTTGCTTCAATAAGAGAGTGATTTGGTAAATAAGGTGTGCAAATTCTAGGGTTCTCAACCGGCTCAGCTTGAAGTAGAAAGCAATCACAGAACTTTTCGGCAAACACAGCTGCAAAGCCACCACGACAGATGTCACAGGTTCGGGACGACCCGGACCCCCGAGATCGCACGCATTTTATAGGGCGTGCGGTTTCTTATGGGGGTGGGTACAAGCACACGCAGGGGTATGCCCGTTCTCCACAGCCAAACGGCAAGTGTTGCCATCTACAGCTGCGGAAAGAAATTGCCCGTGGAAGCGAGAGTGATTTTACTCAGGGCGACGTTTTCAAATCCGTATCTAATATCACAGAGCAAATGGCTTTCGCTGGGACTAACTGCCCAGTTACCTACTTACCCATAATTTGCCACTGATTAGAACGAGGCGATTATCACTGCGATTTGTCTTTATTGGCCTCATTTTCCACTCGAAAAAGCCTCGCCATCATTTTTTTTTTCTCCCCGAGGCCTAGGATCCCCAACAGTTTTGGAATTCAAATCCTATTTATGGTGGATTTCATCTCATAACATCACGCCGCCCCGAGCGGTATCTTTTGGGCAGATTAAGATTAAAGTAGATTTTGAAAGTTCCTTACATTTGTCAACATGTCTAAATGAAAGGGTGACATCAGCGGGAGTGTCATGATCGAGACCAGAAGTTCTAGGTCAGCAGTTCTCAACCTGTGGGTCGCGACCCCTTTGGGTGTTGAACGACCCTTTCACAGGGGTCACCTAAGACCATCGGAAAACACTTATTTCCCATGGTCTTAGGAACCAACACACCGCTCCTCGGTGTAGCAAAATGTAGCAATGTAGTTTACTGTTGTCATATGAAGACTGTTACCCATGCTATACCACGATTCAAGACAAAATTTCATTTATTTGTACTTAGAAATAAATATTTCACAATATATAATTACATATTGTTTTTGTGATTAATCACTATGCTTTAATGATGTTCAATTTATAACAATGAAAATACATCCTGCATATCAGATATTTACATTACAGTTCTTAACAGTAGCAAAATTACAGTTATAAAGTAGCAGCGGGAATAATTTTATGGTTGGGGGTCACCACCACATGAGGAGCTGTATTAAAGGGTCACAGCATTAGGAAGGTTGAGAGCCACTGTTCTAGGTGGAGGACTCCACAGTTAGAACTTAATATAACATAATAAAATAAAATAGAAAGATAAAGAATAGAAATAAGGTCACACCCCCTAGTTTTTTCCCCAGATAAAAAGTGAAGTGACTTACCCAGGGTCTCTTAGTGAATTTAGGGCAAAAAAAGGACAAGGATAGAAGATCCCTTATCCAAATCTTCATAGGCAGGCAAAGCGGGATTTTTTTCAGCTATGTTTTGGGGGTGATTTGTTATACAGAAGACCCACACAGAATTACTTCTATGGGATGGACAAAACACACAGGATTAGTTCTATGAAGTGAACAAAATACACAGGAGTTCTGTGGGACAGATGAAAGTCATGGCAAGATAAGATTAATACTGAAGTTCATTTGCTCCACTGATGAGGACATGGAGGGGATCACTGAGAAGGGATCCCCCAAAGGAGAAGTCAGACACATAAAGAGTACCTGCCCTGTGATTCCATCTATATAAAATTCGCCATCCAGCAAAGATGGTGCTCTACGCCAGTGGTTGTCAAACTCATTCGTCAACAGAGCCAAATATCACCAGCACACGATTAAAATTTCTTTTGAGAGCCAAAAACCGACTTCTGCGCATGGGCCACTAAGTTTCAGTTGCACTATATGTGCGCGCCTGCACGTGGTATTTTGTGGAAGAGCCACACTCAAGGGGCCCAAGAGCCACATGTGGCTCTTCAGCCACAGTTTGCAGCCCGCTGCTCTACATTAAGAGAAATTTTGGGGGGAAAGGGGGGCGTGAGGACTATGAGGTGAGATGATGGTCCCTCTCTTGATTACATGGACTCATCAGTGAGAGCAGCAGCGGTTTCCCAGGTGTGCTTCCGTGGTGAAAAAGTCATGGACCTGCACCAGGGAGATTTATTTATTATTTATGCTGCATTAGTTATCTCTTGCTGCATGACAAACTTCCTCAAAGCACGGGTGCTTCCCTATAGCAGCCGCTGACTGGCTGTGCCCTCTTCTTTCTGTCCCCTCTGGGACCTTTCCCCCTCGTGACATTCTTTCTCCATTTGACACTCTTTAGAAAGAGACACCCCATTGATTTCCATATCAGGTGAGCATCCCCTTCACGGCTGACACAGGGTCCTTAATATGATGATAATCTCTGGCATTAATTCCCTGTAGCTCCCTAGCACACACTCCAATAATGCACCATGAGCCCATTAGTAGCCCAAACAGATCAGGATCACCATCTCCATACATTGACACTGCTTTTCCTCTTCTTTAGAATGTTATAACCTTGACATTTTATTAGATCTACTCATCTACCCATCTATCCATCCACCCATCATCAATCCATCCATCCATCCACCCATCATCCATCCATCCATCTATCCATCATCCATCACCCATCCATCCACCCATCATCCACCCATCTATCCATCCACCCATCTATCCATCAATCCATCCATCCATCCATCCATCCATCCATCCAGCATTTATTCATCCATATCTGGGTGTCTTTCATTGCACTGAGCACTGGTACCACTGCCAGAAAGAACCAGGCATGGTCCCTGATGTTTAGATTCAGTCCTATCTCAATTAAAATACGTTGTATTGAATTCTACAAGAGAGAACTGCAAAGCCCGGGTGACACACTTCATATGGTTCAATCCCCGGCGGTAATTTCTGGTCTGTGTGATGCCTTCCGGGTTATTCCACTACACCGCTGCTTCTTCTCTAACTTTCTACAGCTCCACTAACTTCCCTGTCCATCAATGGCATAGAAGAATGCCTTTAACATGGTTAAAAGAGAAAGGGATTTTTAAAGCTTAAAAGATTAAAGTTAAGATTCTAATAAATTAAAAACTGTATACAAATCCTTTTATCAAATGGTCTTAACAACTCTACAAAGTAATTCTTTGCCTCTAGCATAAATCTCTCAATTGGTTCCATGGAAAACACTCATGTCTACACACGGCTTACCTCACTGGTTTTTTAACCGCCTTCAGTTCTGGTTAAAACACGTGTGTTTTCCGTGAAACCAATAGAGAGATCTATGCCATTGTAGATGTAAGGAAACCAAAGACTTAAGAGAGTGAAGTTCAAGGTCTCATGGCTACTAAATGCTCCCGGCGGGACTCCAACTTGGGTCTATGTGACTGCAAAGTCCCTGCCTGCTCTTAACCTTTCATGACCCTCTCTCTCTTCCCCCTAGTGATGCAATGGGGAGGGTTGGACCTGTAAGTAAGTGATGAGAATGGCTTCTAATCTCCAATTTCCCACCACAGGTGCACATGCTTTCCTATCCATGGTTTTCTATTTTTCCCAAATGACAGAAGGACCCTCAGAAGCCCCACATAGCGCATCTCATCAATATGAATATGATCTCTGGCACTTAATTCCCTGTGCACACATTCTCTGTGTGGGGCTTTAGGATGTTATCACTTTTACATTTCATTAGATCTACTCATCTATTCATCTACCCATCATCAATCCATCCATCCATCCATCTATCCATCATCCATCATCCATCCATCTATCCATCCATCCATCATCCATCCAGCATTTATTCATCCATTTCTGGCTGTCAAGGACACACGCCTGTTGCATCTCTCACCCACCTCCTCTCTGCGGGCTCCTTTGCTGTTGGCTTTCTCAAACTCATTGGCTACCTGCTCAGGGTCGGTGCCTTTTTGGTGACAATTTCACCAACCAGGATCGTGCCTGTGAGGCAGCCTTCAGAAATAGCTGGGGCGACCAGGCCTTTTTCAACAAAACCCCCTTTTCCTTGGGAATTCTCCAACATGGCAGCGAGCAGCTATGCTCAGGGAGGCTCTGTACACTCATGCAGATGGGACACCCTGCATAGGAAGTGAGTAAACAACGCAACTGGGGACAGAAGGTCTTTTATATGCAGACGCTGGAGTTTGTAATTTGACTGCGGGAAATTGCCAGCATCTGGAAAACACGCCTGCCCACCGGCAGCCTTTATGGTTAGAAACCAGTGAGGTGGGCCATGTATGGGCGTGTGTGTTTCCCATGGAACCAAGAGGGAGATTTACGTGACATGCAAACTACTCGCTAAGACACTGAGTATGAGAATGGGTCATCAGGAAGGGGGTGGGCTTTTGGGGGGCCTGCTGGGGATCCCTCATTTGTTCTTATTCCCGGGGTGGCTCCCCGCTGCCCGCAGAAGGAAACCCGTTTTCTTTGGTCTGGATTTTCCACTCCGGCTCCAACCAGATTTCCCTCCTCTTTCCTTTTGGCGCCTTATTCTCCATAAACATTCCTGCCTGCATGACTCCACTTTCCTGGACAGGGGCTATGCTTTCCCGCCTCCCGGGTTTCTGCTCACACATTTCTGCCTGCAATATCCTCCTTCCCACCCGACCCCCACATTCTAATCCTCTCTTCTGTCCGAAGCAGGACCCTCCTGGGCTGGCCCCACTGCCTCTCTCTCTACCGCAAAGCCAGCGCCGGCAAATCTGAATGGCCCCACTTCCCGCAATGACCTTCCCGGGAACCGGTGTCTCCACACTGTCCTCACCCTTGTCTGGGGCCACCATCTCTTGTCTGACAAACTGCAATGGCTTTTGTGGATCTGTTGCTCTAGACTTGGCCCCTATACCTGCCAGAATAGATATATATTTTTAAAAACATAAACCAATTACGTATTTTCCGGCTTATAAGATGACTGGGCATATAAGACGACCCTCAACTTTACAGTTAAAAAAAATAGAGTTTGGGATATACCCACTCTGTAAGATGACACTTGGCGTATAAGACAACCCCGACATTTGAGAAGATTTTCCTGGGTAAAAAGTCGTCTTATACGCCAGAAAATATGGTAGTCCTGGCCAGGTGGCTCACTGGGTTGCAGCGCCATCCCATACACTAAAAGGCTGCAGGTTCGATTCCCAGTCAGGGAACTCACCTAGGTTGCAGGTTGAATCCCCAGTGGGGCCTGTATGGGAGGCAACTGATATATGTTTCTCACATCGATGTTTCTCCCGCCTCTCTCTCTAAAATCAACAAAATACACATCCTTGGGTGAGGAAAAAAACAAGAAGCCCATCAGGTGTGGCTCTGTTGGTTGAACACAGTTCCATGCACAGGAAGGTCGCCAGTTCGATTCCCCGTCAGGGCACAAGCCAGCAATGCAGGCTCCACCCCCAGTTGGGGGCCTGTGGGAGGCAACCAATCAGTGTTTCTCTGTCATTAATGTTTCTCTCTCTCTCTCTAAAATCAATAAAAAAAAACATATTAAAAAAAAGTAAATCAGTTCATGCCATTCTTAAGCTTAACATCCTTTAGTGCAGTGGTTCTCAACCTTCCTAATGCCACATCCCTTTAATGCAGTTCCTCATGTTGTGGTGACCAAATAATTTTATGGTTGGGGGTCACCACAACAAGAGGAACTGCATTAAAGGGACGTGGCATTAGGAAGGTTGAGAACCACTGCTTTAGTGAATTCCTGTGGCACTTAACATCAAGCCTAAATTCCTTCCCATGATACTCAGGGCCCCAAAACCTGGCCCTAGCCACTGCTTCAGCCTCGTCCCACGCCACTCTGTCGCACAGGTCCCTTCCCTCGGGTCCTCTGCTCTGTAACTTGAGAACCAGCCCATATTGCGTTAACCTTGGAGCCCCCAGGCGCGGCCCTCACAATACCTTAAAACTGGAGGTATAGTCCAATTTGTATTAATTGAACAACAGCCTTCTGCTTAAAAGTGGAATTTCAGACAGATGAAGGGAGTATCACACAAACCTAACCATCGCCTTTCCAAAGGGCCCATCCTGGCACATTTAGGAAGAACGCATTTCTTATTTTCCAAATTCCAGTTCTTTTTCTGAGGTTCCTGAAGCGTCCAGAGAACCGCCATTTAGAAAAATACATGCACACATCAGGCAACCCTACAGGTGGCGTTGCTCTGGGAGAAATGCGGAAACGTAAGGAGACTCCACGCTTTTGACTGGGCCGCAAAGTATGAGGCTGCCAATTCCTCATTCATTCTTGTTAACTGCGCTGCATTCAAGCCTTTCAAGGAGGGCATGTGTTGGAGGAAAGAGCCTCCACATCTCGCCACAGTTTGCTTTATTTTTTTTAAATATATTTTTTACTGATTTTTTTTTTTTTTTTTACAGAGAGGAAGGGAGAGAGACAGAAAGTCAGAAACATCGATGAGAGAGAGACATCGATCAGCCACCTCCTGCACGCCCCACAGTGGAGATGTGCCCACAAGCAAGGTACATGCCCCCGACCGGAATCGAACCTGGGACCCTTCAGTCCGCAAGCCGACGCTCTATCCACTGAGCCAAACCGGTCTTGGCAGAGCTGCACCATTTTCTGACAAACCAGGAACCCATGCCCATCGGGACGGTCTCAAAGGAATTGCAACAGTTGACCTTCATACCTACTGTTAATCCCAGCTAACCTTTAGCGAGTGCTTTCGAGGGACCAGGTTTTAATCCCCATGTGTTTGTTCCCTTAATTATCAGAAAATCCTAACAATACGTACCCTCTATGAGCGCCATGGGGTAGACAAGGAAACGGAGACACGACACAGAGAGGTTGGGTACCTTGTCCAAGGTCACACAGCCAGTACTTAGCAGATCCAGGATTTAAGACTGGTTAGTCCAACTTCAGAGCCTATATTTTCAATAACGACTCTAAAAACTTTTAAATTTTTATACACTTCGGAAAATTACAGAAAAGTTGCAAGAAGTATTCATAAAACTCCTATATGCCTTTACCCAGGTCCGTCTATTGTTTATGTTGTCTCGCTCGCTTTATTCTTCTTTCTCTATATAGTTCACATACGTAGCATAATTATGTTTTTCTGAATCACCTAGTTGGAGATATTGTGCCCATACAGCCCTAAGAGTATATATCTTCTAAGAATATTCTCTATAATCACAGTGCGGTTATCAAAATCGGAGAATCTGAAATTTATGCAACACTGTTCTCTCATAGGCTACACCCTAATCCCAGAAATGGTTTCATAGTGTGGGACATGGCTGTTGTCACCTGGCTCAGGATACAGCCCAAGAGCATCCATTGCATTTCCTGGCCTTGAACCTGGACCTTCGTGCGGAGTAGCTCTCGGGCCTTCCTCTGTTCCTCGGATGCCGCCAGTTTTGTGTCACGCACGCCCGAGGGTTCCCCATAATTAGATTCAAGTTATGCATGTAATTGGGCAGAGCGACCACGGCGTTGTCCTTCACGGCGCATCATTCCAGGAGACACACATCTCCGCTGTCCCAGTGCTGCTGACGCTGGCTTTGGTGCCTCGGTGAAGGTCATCTCTGCCTCGCTCTCCAAGGTAAAGTGACCATGTCTCCACTCGTAATGAAGTCAATGAAAGAAAACTACCACGTGACCCCACTCATTTGTGGACAATAAAGAACATTAGAAACTGATGAACAAGAAGATGGATGCAGAGGCAGTCAAGCATCAAACAGACTGTCAAATTACATGAAGAAGGTTAAGGAGAGGTGGGGGAGGTAAGAGATCAACCGAAGGACTTGTGTGCATGCAGATAAGCATAACCAATGGACGCAAGACACTGGGGGGTTAGGGCACGCATGGGAGTGTGAGGGGCAAAGGGAAGATATGTATAAATGCAATACATTAATAAAAAAATTAAAAAAAGAAAAGAGCCGAAACCGGTTTGGCTCAGTGGATAGAGCGTCAGCCTGGGGACTGAAAGGTCTCAGGTTCGATTCCAGTCAAGGGCATGTACATTGGTTGAGGGCACATCCCCAGTAGGGGGCGTGCAGCAGGTGGTTGATCGATGTCTCTCTCTCATTGATGTTTCTGGCTTTCTATCTCTTTCCCTTCCTCTCTGTGAAAAATCAATAAAATATATTTTAAAAAAATAAATAAAAAGAAAAAAAGAACAGAAACGGTGTATGTGGAGACTTGGGGACTCTACCCTTGTACTGTCCCCCATCAAGTTTCCATATCAGTGTCACCGCTAGCCGCCTACTGCAGGCCACTGCCCTTTGGATGCAGAGTCTGCTTTCCCACTCAGCAGTGGGAGCAGGGGCACCTGAGGACAGGCTGTGTCCTGGGGATCGACAGCACAGTCTGGAGTTAAGTAGGCTGAAGTTCAAGTTCCGGCACTAGAATAGCTAATGGTCTTGGGGAAGCTCTGTGATCTCTCTGAGCCTCAGTTTCCTCATCTGTAAAAGAGGAAAATAACATCTTCCCAATGGCTGGGGCTGAGTGGACTTTATAATGAACCAAAACGTTCCTGCCTGTTACTGGGTGTCGAGCATGGCACTGGGAGAATACAGAAATGGGGTCCCCTATGAGTGCCTCAGTCTTGCCCATGCAGTTTGGGGAGCTTTGTCGACAGGTGCAGAGGGTGGCATGTTGGGAGGGAAGAATTAATTATTTTCCAGCAGGAGGATCACGGAGGACTTCACAGAGGAGGTGGCAGCACGTGGACTTGCGAGATGGCTTATTATATCCCCCTGGTTCTTCTGCTTCCTGCCGGTGCTTTAGGGTTCAGCTCAACGAGGGGAGCAGACCCTGGAGAACGGATCCATTGGCCTTTGCTCATCACACGGAGGGGAATAAAAAGAACCAGAGACATGGAAGTCAGTGTTTGAGTCAGTGTTTGCTGACGTCACCCCAAAGCCTCCAGCTGGGGCCCAATGCCAAAAAAGCGAGTCTTAACCTGTCCCCAAAGAATGAACTTGCACCGTGAGGGTGTCTTTGTAGGTCAAGCGCAGCAGGTTTCAGACCTTGCTGGTCTGGAGCTAATTTGGCAACACGGAGGCATGTCCAGGAGAGCTTGTCCCGGTAGCTCACCCATCATCTCTCGGTCTGCGATTGGCTGCTCTGGGTCAGCCTGCTCACCCTGGTTTCCATCTGCTATGATCAGGATGAGACCAGCCCTATGGTGGTGTAGAACAAGGCACTCTCCCTCCAGACGTTGCCTAGAATGGCTTGCTTCCGTTCCCAGCGAGGGGGAGAGGAGGGAAGGATGGTGGTGTTCAGCAGTGGAGTCTTAGGTCCAAACCAGCTGGAAGCAGGAAGGGGTGCAGAGGGAGGCCAAAACCCCTTCACCCCAAGTTTGCACCCTTTTCAGTCCTCTGAGGTGGCCTGTGCCAGAGGCTGTGAGCAGGGTGTCTGCTAGGAACCAGAATCCAACGATGCATTGGATGTGAGCAGGGAGGACCGCAAAGCAGCGGCCAGCTGAGTCTGAGCTGGGTGTGGTCCCCGGGCCCGCAGAGCCAGCCCGGGGTTTTGCAAGCTTTGGGCCATCACCAGAGGCCCCTTTCAGAGCTGCACTGGGGAGCAGTCACAGAGATGGAGCAATACGGGGA
This sequence comes from Lasiurus borealis, assembly GCA_004026805.1. NCBI lineage: Eukaryota > Metazoa > Chordata > Mammalia > Chiroptera > Vespertilionidae > Lasiurus > Lasiurus borealis. Next base: position 33,310 of record PVJN01013317.1, on the reverse strand, counting down.
TTTGATTTTCCCACAAAGCACTTCTGCCCAAACTGTGCTAATGTTCTCCACTGAAATACTTTGCAAAGCGATCCGCCAAAAAATGCAGCTACGCATGCCATGAACAGTGTCTGCTCTCGTCCCACCCAGAGCCGCGGCCGTCAGCCGAGCAATGTCACCTCTCAGATCGGAAACTGTTTCGTTTCCTCCCTGACGGGGAAGCGCACTGAGCAGGCCACTGGACGGGCGAGCTGTGCGGAGCGGGAGAGACCTCCTATTTTCTGAGCACTCGCTCCTGGGTGCTCCTCTCGGTCCCAGGAACCTCGGAGCCCCTTGCTGCTGACCCCAAGGTGCTCCTGTTGGATTGTTTTCTCTACGGCGGAGCACAGACATCATTTTGAAAGCAAAGGGGCATGCCTTGCCTCTCACCACAGCCTGTGAGCCTGTTAAAAAGAGAGCCGAGCCAGAACCGGTTTGGCTCAGTGGAGAGAGCGTCGTCTTGTAGATTGAAAGGTCCCAGGTTCGATTCCGGTCAGGGGCATGTACCTCGGTTGCAGGCACATCTCTAGTGTGGGGCGTGCAGGAGGCGGCTGATTGATGTCTCTCTCTCATCGATGTTTCTGACTTTCTATTCCTCTCCCTTCTTCTTTGTGAAAAATCAACAAAATCTATTAAAAATGTATATATATATTGAAAGAAAAAAAAGAGAGAGAGAACTGAGTCCAATTCATCTTGGGCTTCTGGCTCCTGGCAGAGACCCCAGTGCCCCAATGTCTAGTGACGCTTCCAGGAATTCAAGAACTCGAGCAGCTGCCTCCTGTCCCTACGTCCATCCCTCCAGGCAGACAGCCCTGGTCCTGCACGATCTGGGGTAACTTCCGCCGCCGGTGTCCCCTCCGCTGTCTTCGGAATCCATGTTACAGTGGTACCTCGAGATATGAGTTTAATTCGTTCTGTAACCTTGAGGCGTGGGAAACTATGAGATGCTCGAGTTGCAGTAAACTGGTGGGTCGTGTGCAGCCGGCCGATCCACGCGATGACTCCTATTTCAAATGTTGTTCGTATTTCAAAGCAAAATTGCTCGACGGCTCATATCTCAAAAATCTCGTATGTTAGGGCACTCGTATCTCAAGGTACCACTGTATTTTGACAGAGGCTGCAGCTTGCTTTCAGGGTCAGCAAAGAGGCGCACTTGATCTTGAACACAGCGTTTTATTTGTTTTTTTCCCACCTTTTCCGGGATCACAGATAACTGGCTGAGAGTTCCAGACGGTCTCCTTTAAAACTCAAGTTTACATTCGCATTCGCAGTTTTGCATTCATTTCTGGGAGTTGTCCGGCCCTCTCAAACGTCCATCAAGGCCAAGGTGCACATCGCTTCTATAATGTGGATTCGGGGGCTCGCATTTTGTCCCCCGATCTGTGGAAGCCGATCTTGCTCTGAAGGCAGGTTTTCCTGGGTGGTACGCGATGGCGATTCCTGTAGCCCTCCCCGGGCTGGCTGGCCACTGGTGAGGACCGGCTCAGTTCACTCCACGCTGAGAAACAGCTGGCACCGATGCTGAAGGAGCGGACTTCCATCCTTTCCACGACGTACAGCTGTGAAAACACGCGGAAAAGGAGAACAGCCACGTTGTGTGTATGATTCATTTTTCAAACGCTAATCCTCCTTCCAGAGGTCTCTGGATCTATCTTCTTATTTAAAAAAAAAAAAAAATTGGCTGCAGAGCCCCTGTGCGAATTCAGGCTTCCAACAAGGAGGTGCTGATGAAAGAGGGCGCCATCAGCTTCCACAGCTGGCATCTCTGGTACGAGTGCCAGGAGCGGCCACCAGGCCAACCGCTGGCGAATGAGGGGGAAGGCAGAGGGGGTTCCGTCACGCACGAAGACCGCGCTGCGGGAATGCCTCCCGCACCGAAAAGCAGCTTGGCGTGGCTTTATACAACACAGATGTGTCCCTGGGAATTGGTTGGCGTCTGCAGGATCCGCCGAAATTCACGGGAAGGAATTCGCCGCCCGGTTCCTGGAGGAGGATGACCTCCGCGAGGAAAACAGCAGCGTCTGGCAGGAGGCTGGGGCGCGGCCCCAACTGGCTCAGACCGGAATGCGGTTGATCGGCCTCCGACATTCCAGCGGCTCCGTGAAGCTTATCGGGGATATCCAGGCCCCGGGAGGCGGCGGTCAAGGTAAAAGCACACGGACGGGCCCGTTTTGAAAAATGTGTCTTTATTGCTGGAAGTATCACACATGTCCTCCCGCTACAGGGACCCCCCTCCTCCTTCCACCACTTTCCACCTCCTCAGCCCTGGACGGTCCTTTTCGCAAGGTCACCTGACCAGGTCCTCAGAAAAGTGCCGAGCTCCACACCTTTTCCTGGAAGACTTTGAAACTCAAAGAAATGTGTCTTGTTGAGCTGCTGGCCAAAAGGCACACACGGGTTGGTGACACTCTTTGAGCTCTTGGCAAACTATTGTGGTCAGCCAGCTTTTTTTCTTTTTTAAATATATTTTATTAATTTTTTTACAGAGAGGAAGTGAGAGGGATAGAAAGTCAGAAACATCGATGAGAGAGAGACATCGACCAGCCGCCTCCTGCACACCCGACACTGGAGATGTGCCCGCAAGCAAGGTACATGCCCCTGACCGGAATCGAACCCGGGACCTTGCAGTCCGCAGGCCGACGCTCTATGCACTGAGCCAAACCAGTCTCGGCCTTTTTTTTTTTTAATGTGTTATTTATTTTTTTAGAGAGAGAGAAAGGAAAAGGGAGAGAGAAAAACATCTATGTGAGAAACATTGATAAGCTGCTTTCTGCACACCCCCTCCTGGGGTGTTGGATTTTTTTGTGCCCTGACTGGGAATCAAACAAGTGACCTTGTGGTGCACGGCACAATGCTCAGCCAACCGAGCCACGCTGGCCAGGGCGGCTAGCCAATTTTTGCACCAAAGAATGTAATTCATATTCTCCTGGGCCCATTTCCTCCTGCTGAGAGAAGAAACAGCAATTGGAAGGGCAGCCTTGGGAATCAAAAAAACAAAAACAAAACAAAACAAAACAAAAACCAGCAGGAGGAAACTCAGATTTCCAAATAGCAAGACATTCCCGCCACTAACACTTGGAGCTGGCAAGTAAAGAAAGACTGTTTGATTTCTATTTGGTAGAGTCTAAAACAGGCTTGCTAACATGTTGAGAAGCTACACACTGAAACAGGGAAAGCATCTTAAAAGTATAGATCCCTGTACCCCAGTCTTATGGTCTCTGCTGTAGCTGGTCAGGGCTTGAGCCTGGAGATCTGCATGTCTAGCAAGCTGCCCCGGTGACTGACTCACAGACCACACTCTGAGAAGCACTGGCATCTACTTCCTTTGGGCTCTTTTGCTGGGTCATTGAAAACACTGAGCAGAAATATGGTCCTCAGAAGCCCGAGTCCATGACTTGGCGGGAAATGCACTCCGAAGAACTCAACTAGATGGGAAGGGGAGGGCCGGGGCAGCCAGGTGAAGACATATCCACAAATGCCCCAGCTAATGCCATGCTCTCCTGCCTCAATCTGACCACAACCACCACCCACATCGCCCAGCTAGATCACGGCGGACACCAAACCCATCTAACCACCTCCTTACGCCTCAGGCTGTTCTCTGCGAGCCACAAGGCGAGGCAGGGGGTGACTTAAAAGTAAAATGCATTTCACCTTTGGTTTCTATAGACTTATTACCTGCTAGAGGCCCGGTGCATGAAATCCGTGAACGGGGAGTGTATCTAGGCCTGGCCCGTGATCAGGGATGATCAGAGCCTTCCGGCTGACAGCTGGGGCCTCCCTTCATTCCACACCGTCCCCTGATAGTCAACACATGTCACAGTGAGCAATGGGTCTCCCGGTTGAACTAATATGGGGACAATTTGCATATTAGGCTTTTATACATATATATATGTAAATATATATTTAATATATTTAATATTTTATATACACATAGATATATGACCTCTGAGTAGCAATCTTTATCCTTTTCTGGAGATCATAGACTCTTCCTTTAAAATATATTTTTATTGATCTCAAAGAGGAAGGGAGAGAGAGGGAGACAGAGAAACATCAATGATGAGAATCATTGATTGGCTGCCTCTGCACACCCCACATTGGGGATCAAGCCCGCAACCCAGGCATGTGTCCTGACCAGGAATTGAACCGTGACCTCCTGGTTCACAGGTCAATGCTCAACCACTGAGCCACACAGGACAGGCAGAGATCATAGACCCTTTTAAGAAAACTATGGTCCCTCTCCTCAGGTATAATGTTATATGAACATCTGTACATGCGGTTTCATGGAGTCCAACAGAAACGGTCAAGGAGAACATTTGTTAGACCCAGGAGCCTAATCTCTCATTCATACCGTTCCTTCAGTGCTACCAATTCCATTCACTCCACCTCTGGGCAAATATGTCTCTAATAGTGTCATTTCTGTGTGTCTCGCGTCTTCTTGGGGATCCGGAGGAAATGCTCACAAACCCCATTTGAGGTTCGCACTTGCCTGTAGATCTGGGCTCACTTTCTCGAGCCCTTCCTGGCGCAAGATGAGAGATGTCATACCTGCTTCCGCGGTGTGATCTACGCTCATTTGAGGATAAGTGATAACTTCATCAGAGACCTGTCTGCTCTCTCCAGCTCTTTGCTGTGACTCGAGAGACGTCAGCTCCCCAAAGTGTCATTCATTACAACCCCAGCAGCGGGTTGGAAAGTTTTCAGGGGGAGCCTGTCAGTTCTGAAACAGGCAAAGATATTATGGGTAAAAAAATGGCCAGTTTTCCTCTGTGCCTGTCCTATCTTTTTCCCATTCATTCATCTGCGCATCCGTCAAATGGCCAGGGTGACGGGTCCTGTGCCTGGTAGCAGGATACAGCAATGAAAGAGATCTCGGTCCTCATGAAGCTTCTGGTCTAAATGGGAGAGACAGACGCTAAACAAGTACAGTGGTACCTCGAGATACGAGTGCCCTAACATATGAGATTTTTGAGATACGAGGCTTCCAGCGAGCGATTTTTGCTTTGAAATACGAGCAACATTTGAGATAGGAGTAATTGTGTGGATCGGCCGGCTGCACAGACCTACCAGTTTACCGCAACTCGAGCGTCTCATAATTTCCCACGCCTCAAGGTTACGGAACGAATTAAACTCGTATCTTGAGGTACCACTGTAGACACATAAGCAGTATTAGTGTAAGCGGGACCAGGGGAAAACACGGTGATGCAACAGGAAGGAAGCGACACAGGGCTCCTGACTTTGGCAGAGCAATCACGGAAAGCCTCCTGGTGGAGGTGACCTCGGGGCTGAGATGCAGAAGACAGGAAGGGACCAGCCATGTAAAGGGAAGACTGTCTCCCGCGTGATGTATTCTCCACGTCTGGGATGTGGGCAGTAGCAAGCTTTACTCTTTCTCTTTAACTGTGCGAAAGCCTGCCAAGTGTCTTCTCTCTGGAGCAGGCCCGTCCGATGGGGATCGGAAGTGGTTTCTGTGCTTAGCGCTCGCTTCCTGCCGCTGGCATCTGTCTCCCTTCACCTGCTGACAGGCCTGTGCAGCATCAAGCCCCGTTTCCCGGCAGGAAGAGCAGTCTCGACAAAGAGAAAGGCGGGTGCTCAGAGCCTGAGATGAATCAGGGGGAAGGACAGATCCCGGGGGGCGGGCTGGGCACGCTCTGAAGGCTACCCCGGTGGGCTGGCCGGGAGAGCAGCCAGGATCAGCCTGGGACGCAAACCTGCGGTGGAGCTGTTCCCACGCAGACGGGCCGGAGAGAGGAGCGGGCGTTGGCAGGGCTGAGGGGGAGAGAGGCCGGGTCTACAGGGCCCTCAGGCCAGGGGTCGCTTAGGACTGAACCCTCCTCCACTGCCTCTGGTCGGAGCTTCCACCATCACCACTTCTCTGCTCCGTGGGATAGCAAATGCCACTGGACAGGTGAATCATCAGGAGAGTCCACGTGGCCAGCATCCATCTCGTGGACGGAGCACAAAACCCCGCCGTGTGAGTGACCTTGGTCTAGCACAGCGGTTCTCAACCTGGGGGTCGAACGACCCTTTCACAGGGGTCGCCTAAGACCATCGGAAAACACAGATATTTACATGATGATTCATAACAGTAGCAAAATTACGGTTATGAAGTAGCAACGAAAATAATTTCATGGTTGGGGGTCACCACCACATGAGGAACTGTATTAAGGGGTTGTGGCATCAGGAAGGTTGAGAACCTCTGGTCTAGTGTGTACGCTCCCGGGCTCGCTGGGCTGTGAGGCCGAGCCTTCCGTCCAACATTTCCGTGATTCCCATGTCAACCCTCCCCGGGGTGACTCTGCGATCGCACCCCACTCGTGTGGTTTCTCTCCCCAGACCCCGAAAGCCGCACGCTGTCGTGGGTCTCCTTTGGGGTATGCACCTCCTCATCTAGGTTACACAGGCCTCTCCACTTCCTCCCCTATCCCCCAGTGCATGTGACAGATGGGGTTCGCAGGCGGGGCACACACCAGCGGTGCCCTACGATTCTCTGAAATGCCAAGCAGATTCGTGCAAAAGCCGCCTTGGTTTCTCAAGAAAAGGCGTTGCAGTGTTTGGCTATCAAACCTCATGCAGACCGGCACCTCTCCATGGATGCGGCCCCGTCTCAGTCAAGGCCGCCATCTCTAGCCCATGTTCCTTGGTGCCACTACAAGAACCCTTAGAAAACACAAACCCAATGACAGCACTCCACTGCCGAAAACCATTGAACTTGAAATAAAACCCCAATTCTTAATCCCTTAGGAACCTGTCCTAGGCAAGCCACTCCTTTCTCTCTCCCACCTCCCATTCTCCTTGCTCACCACCCAGCACAGACGCTTTCCTGCCTCAGGACCTTTGCACATATGGGGCTCTCTGCCAAGGACACCCTCTCTCCTCTTCACAGGCTAGGTTTCTTCTCAGCTCCAATGTCCGTCTACATAACAACCCCCACACTGTCCCTCCTTCATCCCTGTGATACACTCACTTATGGTGTGGTATCTGCTCCCTTCTCCCTGTCCTCGATGCCCTGCTGACTTTGGGGCGTGGCCACGTGACTATTTGGACTTGAGCGAATGTGATCTAAACAGAAGCTTCCCCAGTGTTCAGGAGGTTGGCTCTGCCCTCAAGGATTCCTGCTGTTCACCACGAGAAGCACTCAACGGAGGTGCCGTGGGCCAGGGAGAATGCACGTGGCAGGTTGCAAACTTGAACTTGACCTGTGGCCCAGCTGAGCCCGGCAGGACCAAGGCTACTGGGCAGACCCTGAGGAAGAAATGCACACCTGCTGCTAGAAGCTCCAGGCATGGAGAGCGGGTTGTTATGCGACATTATTTCAGCCATGACTGATGCGATGTAGCACTTTAAGACCAGACTACTAAAAGAATTTTAAATAAAAGTAAAAAAGAAAGAGAGGCCGAAACCGGTTTGGATCAGTGGATAGAGCATCAATCTGCGGACTGAAAGGTCCCAGGTTTGATTCCGGTCAAGGGCATGTACCTTGGTTGTGGGCACATCCCCAGTGGGGGACGTGCAAGAGGCAGCTGATCGATGTCTCTCTCTCATCGATGTTTCTAGCTCTCTATCCTTCTCCCTTCCTCTCTGTAAAAAATCAATAAAACATATTTAAGAAAGAGAGAGAGAAAATAAAATAAAATAAAATCAGGCTACTCATTTTCTTGTCTCATTGCTTATCTATTTCTTCCACCAGGTTGTCAGCTCCAGGAAGGCAGGAGTCACATTTGCATTTTTCCCGCTGAATGCTCTAAACGAAAGACAGCGCCGGGCACACAGCAGTAGCTCATAAACCCTTGCTGAATGGGTGAATACTCTGTAACCACCCACTGCTCACTGTGGGTCAGCCCACCCCTCGCCCTCCCTGTGGCATTGGTGGAAGCAAGCAGACTGGCGGGCCAGTGATGAGGAACAGGAGGGAGAATCTTGAATTTGCTCCAGCTTGATCCAAACGAAGCGAGCAAATCATTTGTGAAATCTATTATTAGTAACCAATGACATGCTCTCCGCCTCCCCCTATGGTCAGAGCCACCACCCCAGTTTAGTAAAACAAGGGCGGACTTGACCTCTGACTCCATCTATTTCCAAATATTCAGACATCTGTGCAGAGAAACAGCAGCGAGCAGGTACCGGTGGCTTCGTGTGCCAGGTGTCCTTTGATTCCTTCCCAAATTTTTTAATCTGCAACCTAACAGTAATCTGTGGAGTCATTAAATGGAAAAACGAGAAATGGAGAACATGCAGAGATATATATCAACAGAACATTAAAATTATGTGTGTGGCCGAAACCTGTTTGGCTCAGTGGACAGAGCTTTGGCCTGCGGACTGAAAGGTCCTGGGTTCGATTCCGGTCAAGGGCATGTACCTTGGTTGCAGGCACATCTCCAGTAGGTGGTGTGCAGGAGGCAGCTGATCGATGTCTCTCTCTCTCATCAATGTTTCTGACTCTCTATCCCTCTCCCTTCCTCCCTGTAAAAAATAAATAAATAATAAAATTATGTGTGTGTTGTGGGAGAGAGAGGAGGTCCTTCATAAATCTAAACTCATGAGGAAATAGAACTCCATTCCCTGGGATGTACATCAAAGGAGCATCTCCCATCTTCAACGGGGTCTGATGGGCTCTTAGGCGCAAGCCATGGTGAGTCTGTTGGGGAGACAGGCAGGGACCGGGGGGCATCATTCAGCGAGCGACACCGGCGCTGTGGCACGTGGGCTGATTTTTGGACAATTCGCAGGGAAGTCTGAGTACAATGGCCCCGTGTCAAACAGAGCCGATTTTAACCCGTTTTAAATCGGTTTCTCCTGTGCGCTGGCCACATCCATCTGGATGATTCCAGCACAGGATGGCCTGCCACACACACACACACACACACACACACACACACACATACACACATGCACATGCACACAGAACTGAGCTGTTCTTTATATGCAACAAGGACACAACTCCTCTTCCAAGAATCAGCTGTAAAAACTGCCCGCTTTATTCGCAGGAAGCACACTTTTCATGACGCGTGGCCAGAACGAGGGTGATGTGGACCAGCAACTCCAGCCTCGATGTCACAGCCGCCTGAGATGTCTCCAAGAATTTGTCACTCATCTTGAAGTCCTCCGTTTTTACAAGACGTACATCTTTTTTTTTAATATTCTTTTTTTATTATTTTTTTTACAGAGAGGAAGGGATAGAGAGCTAGAAACATCGATGAGAGAGAGACATCCATCAGCTGCCTCCTGCACGCCCCCCACTGGGGATGTGCCCTCAACCAAGGCACATGCCCTTGACCGGAATCGAACCCGGGACCTTTCAGTCCGTAGGCCGACGCTCTATCCACTGAGCCAAAGCAGCCTCGGCAAGACTTACATCTTTAAGGTAAAGGTGAGCAAACAGAAGGTTGTTTCTATGACTGTCTGTCTTATGAGGGAGAGCGAACCGGGGAGACAGCTTCGTAGCTGTGATGGGGAGAGGGGTGCGGTAGCTTGACAGTGACCCGGCCGTGGAGGGGGACAGAGAAAGGCACTGGGTCACTGCTGGGGAGAAGGGCGGGGAGGATGGGCCCTGTGTGGCTGGCAGCGAGCCCCCGGGCCCCGCAGCACTGCACATGGCTCCCCCAAATTTACCATGAGGCGCCGGTGGAAATCTGCTTTTCAGACGGACAGGAGGCACTGCTCATGCCTGCCTCTCACTATTCTCCTGGCCTGATGTACACACGAAGCCTGGCCCTTAGCCTAACACTCCCCTTTAAGGCAGCAACACGGGAGGACGATGTAGGGGACGGAGGGACCAGCCTGACAGGAGGGGCAGGGAACCCTGCCGGCTCCTGCCCACCTGTGACACCTCCTCAGGGCCAGACGAGCAGGCCCCCGTGTGTGCACCCCCGGAGCAGGCTTTGTGTGTGTGGAGGTGAAGGCGGAGGCGGCAGTGCCCGCCCTGCGGGAGGCAGCGTGCCGCTCATCCATCAGGGTCAGCACGCTGACATGAGGAATGATGCGCCTGGAGCAGACACATGGAGAGGAGAAGGGAGGTGGGGAGGTAGGCGCCCATCGATCACCCAGGCCCCGCCAGCCTCTCTGCTGCCGGGGTGGCTGCTGGGAACCCCGATGCCCACGGGGAGGCCACGCGCACATGTCAGCTGTGTCCCCGCCTCTACGCACCGGGCATGGCTCACTCCTGCCAGCCTGGTTCTGCCCTTGGACTCTGCCTGCCCCTCATCTTGCAGCCCCGCCCCCTCCCAGCCTTCACGATTAGGGAACCCCAGCTCCAGGGGGCTGGTCCTGGAGCGGAGGAGGCCTCAGCCATTTGGACAGCGTTTCCTGAGACCCCTTGACCCGGCTCCCCCAGACTCAGCAATCAACTACACGACCTCCCCAAACTACAGCGGTACCTCGAGATACGAGTTTAATTCGTTCCGTAACCCACCAGTTTACCGCGACTCGAGCGTCTCATAGTTTCCCATGCCTCAAGGTTACGACACGAATTAAACTCGTATCTCGAGGTACCACTATATTCCATTATATGGACATACCACATTTCATTTATCTATTTATTAATCCATGGTGGACACTTGAGTTGTTTGCACTTGCTGGCTGCTAAGAATAATGCTGCAATGAACATCTATATACAACTTTTCGTATGGATATAAGTTTTCCATTCCCCCAAATATAGGCCTAAGAGTGCCATTTCTGGGCCACATGCTACCTCAACGTTTAACCATTTAAGGAACCGCCAGGTTGTTTTCCAAAATGGCTGCATCACTGCCCACTTCCCCTAGCCCTGTAGGGGGGTCCCGTTTCCCCAGGTCCTCGGCACCCTTGTTGCTATGGAACTTTGTGATGATAGCTGTCTCAGCAGAGGTACAGTGGTACCTGACGGTGGCTGCTACTCCCACTTCCCAGACAGCTGATGATGCTTAGCATCTCTTCCTGGGTTAATTGACTCTTCCACATATTTTCTCCGGAGAAATGCCTATTTGGACCCTTTGCCCATTTGGTAACTGAGTGCAGTGATTTCCCCGGGAAAGCCAGGGCCTCTTTAAGAGGAACCGTATAGAAAATGGGGCTTTTCCTCTTAAGAGCAAAAAGCACGTGCCTCCTGTGACAAGCGGGAGTTTGGCCTCCGAATATAATTTCAAGTCTGGGACTTGACAAGACGCCTCGATAGCATCTGCAGATCCAGCACGGGAGATTCAGACAGGGGGCTGTTTTGTCTGAAAACCGGCAGCCCGGTTAATATCCTGTGAACGTTAACAAAACAGCCTGGGAGGGCCAGTTCCGGGAACGGCGCTAATTGTGGTCTGCTCCCCAAACCCTCCTTTCCTCCGCCGCCCTCCCGTCCTGTCAGTCACCCTGGAGAACAAATACACCCGCGCGTCTGACCTCATTCCCCAGCAAGGGTATATCACAGTTCTCCCGGGAAATTACAGAAGCAGCCCTCTGCTCTGCAGGCCATTCTCTCCGATTCTCCCTCCCCGGGGGCTCCCCTCTGACATTAGCATCTATTACCTTCCGGGCTGAATCCTCCCCTAAAGAGCGCTCCGCATCCCCTGCTGGATGCCAGTGGCAAGGAGACCTCACCCCCTATGACAGCTGTTCTCAACCTGTGGGCTGTGACCCCTTTGGAACCCATGCCCATCGGGACGGTCTCAAAGGAATTGCAACGGTTGACCTTCACACCTACTGCTAATCCCAGCTAACATTGAGTGCAGTGGTTCTCAACCTGTGGGTTGCGACCCCTTTGGGGGTAGAATGACCCTTTCATAGGGGTCGCCTAAGACCATCGGAAAATGCAGATATTTACATCACGATGCATCACAGTAGCAACATTTCATGGCTGGGGGTCACCACCACATGAGGAACTGTATGCAAGGGTCGCGGCCTTAGGAAGGTTGAGAACCACTGCGCTATGAGGAAGCATGCGTGGCCTCCAGGGGAAGGCAAACAGAGCCCACTGGAGAGATTGGAGGCGGATGCAAACTGCCCTGACTTGTGCAGAGGAACACATCCGGGGACCTGGGGGCACACACCACGCCGAGCTTTGTCTCTGTGGTGAGCCTGTCTCCACGCAGGCGGGAACGCACCGAGCCCTGGGGCCTCTGCGTCTTTGCGTGTCTTTGCCGAGAGGGGCGTGGGTGTCTTGGGAGGAATTAGAGCATCCTTTAATGAGGACCACTGGCCCGCATCCCCAGCCTGACAGAGATGCTTCGTAACATCCTCGCAGAGCACAGGGAATAAACAACTCAACAGCAGAGACGCTGGTCCCTACATCATGTCACTTCCTGGGATCGAGGTTCCCATGGCAAGTCTGTGAGCAGAGTTCCCATGAGGAGAACTCAGCATCCCAATTTGCCCAGGACTGCAGGGTTCTGGGAGCCTGGAGCCCAAATCAGGAAAGTCCTGGACAAACCAGAAATTGCTGGGAGCCTCTCTGGGTCTGAATCCTGCCTGCGGGACGGTGGGAGGGGCTGCTTCACCTCCGTGCCTCAGTTTCCCTTTCTGTAAGACGGGGCACTCACAGCACGTGCCTCCTCCTGCTGCTAGGGGGCGCACATGAGATGAAGCAGGCAACGATCTTCAGAACCACCTGCCGTCCATGCGGGCGCGCACTCAGTAAAGAAGCAGCGCTGTCGTTTTACCAAATGGACATCTGTGTGCGTGCGGCAGGGTGGGCTTCCGGGGTTCCAGGACTGTGCACAGCAAGCCGGGGCTTAACCAAGAGACTTATCTCAGAGGCTGGAAGGCCAAGGCCAAGGGCCCTCGGGTTGGTTCCTTCCCAGGACTTTGAGGAAGAGCCCGGTGCATCTGGCTCTTCCCGATTTACCGGCAAACCCCGGCGTTCCTTGGCTTGTGGAAACATCCCCCGAGCTCTGCCTTCATGTCCACGTGTGTGCAGGTCTGTGTCCCAATACCCCCCCCCTTTTTTTTTAATATATTTTATTGATTTTTCACAGAGAGGAAGGGACAGGAATAGAAAGCCAGAAACATCGATGAGAGAGAGACATCGATCAGCCGCCTCCTGCACACCCCCCACTGGGGATGTGCCCACAACCAATGTACATGCCCCGACTGGAATCGAACCTGGGACCCTTCAGTCCCAGGCCGACGCTCTATCCACTGAGCCAAACTGGCCTCGAGCCCCTCTGCCGCCCTTTTTTATACGAACGGCAATCCTATCGGATGAGGTCATAACTTACTTCAGTATGACCACATCTTAACTTTAAATAGATCTGCAACGACGCTGTTTCCAAATAAGGTCCTGTGCTGAGGCCCTGAGGTTAGCACTGAGCATGTGCGTTGTTAGGACATAATAGCTAACCCATGACTGCCATTCGCCTTCTAGACTTGTGTTTTCTTTGCCCACTGTCTAGACCAGCAAAGACACCCCCTCCTACCATTCCCTTTTCACCCAGCTTATGACCCCCCCCCCCCAATCTGGCAACCATCGGTTTATTCCCTGTAACTATGATCTATCTCTGTTTCATTTGTTCATTTATTTTGACTCTGCATACAGGTATTTGCCTTTCTCTGTCTAACTTATTTTGCTTTCCAGAATACCCTCTAGGTCCAACCGCAATACTGCAAATAGTGAGATTTCATTCTTTTTATGGCCCAGTAATATCCACGGTATATGTGTACCATAACTTCCATATTCACTTGTCACCGATGGGCACTTATCATCTGCATTTCCCAACGTTGTTTCCTGTCACTCAAGGATGTCAGGGAGGCTGTTAGAGGGAACTGGCTGGCAGACTCAGCCAGGAGCAGCAGGGGGGATGGCTTTGCCACCCCGCCCCCCGCCCCCCACCAAGTCCTTCCCCATCTTGTGCGGGGCTATCTAATTGGAAGAATCTCATTTGCCTCTCGAAACCTAGTTACAAGCCAGGCTGGGATTTTGTTTGATTTTGTTTTCTTTTGTTTTCGATGTCCACCCTCTCCACATAGAAGGACAGTTGAACAGGAGCACAGGGAGCCACGCCTAAAACCCGCTGTAGACCGAGATGCCTGTTAACCAATGTTCTCATCTTCCACGCTCCCGGAGCCACCAAAAAGTCCAGGTATCCCTTCCCCAGAGACATTCTTTGCGCCTCAGAGACATGGTCACCGATGTTCTTGGTGGCATCGCTCCAAATAGGAGAGCCACATGCCACTGGCTCTGAAACGTTTAACTAAGTTGTCATGCATTCACCTACGGACGCTGCAGAGCTGTAAGCTAATGACCCTCTAAACACACATATGAATATGTATGAACTTCAGAAACAAACGACAGGGGAAATACCAAAGGGCAAAGTAAAACATCAAGCACGATTTCCTTAAAATAAAGGTCAAAACCAGGTGTAATTCAATAAGTTAGTTAGGGACACACACACTGGTTACCCACCTCAGTGTGTGCCAGAGTCTCCTGGAGGACTTTCTGGAACCCAGACGACTGATCTCGGCCCTGGGTTCCTATTCAGTCAGTCTGGGTGTGGGGCCTGAGGATGTGTATTTCTAGCAAGTTCCCCGATGATATGTATACTGTTGGTGAAGGGTTATACTCTGAATACCACCACCATAAAGAAACGCATGGAAACAATAAATACCAAATACTGCACAGTGGGTGTGCTGGCATGGGAGGAAGATGGGAGTAGCAAAGGGCATGCAGGAGACATCAAAGATGCCAATCATGTCCCACTTCTTCAACTGGGTGGTCGGTGCCTGGCTATTTGTCACAGGTAGTCTTTTAAAAATTACTCCTTAAAACACGCACGTGCATTATAGCCACACTTTTGTAAATAGAAGCTATTTCATCATTTTAAAATGTCAACCAACAAGACAAAGAAAAATTGGTCTCACCACCAACCATTCTATACATGATACATTTTCTCTGTTGAGTCATATTCTTGAGTAAGATATGAACCATTGACAACTGGGCTAGTCTTAAGAAATACTAAAGGTTGAATCCCCGCCCCCCCCCCCAAAAGAAACATTTATGGGGTTCCATCCACATCACTGAAGATGGTGCTGCCATATGTATATCATCACCTTATTTTGCAGACGAGAAGAATGGAGAATAGTGACTTGCACTGACATCACAGTTATTCCGTGACGGAGCTAGAGTGCAAACCCAGGCCAGCTGGCTGAAAGTCCATCCTCAGTGGCCGCATTTCCCAAAGTCTCAGCCACTGATCACCCGCACGAAAACTGCTCAAGGTGTTTTAGGAATCAAATTCTCGGGCCTCCAGTCAGCCTGACATATTCGACTCTGTACAGAGGGGCCTGGAAACCTGCCTTTTATTAAGCTCCTTGGTGATGCTGATGTATCAATGACGTCAGAATCAGGACCAGTATTTAGACAGATGGGGAGGGACAAGTCTACTCATCAGATCATTGGCCAGCCTCATTCTCTATGTCAGTGGTTCTCAACCTTCCTAATGCCGCGACCCTTTAAGACAGCTCCTCATGGGGTGGTGACCCCCAACCATAAAATTATCTCCGTTGCTACTTCATCACTGTCATCTTGCTACTGTTATGAACTGTAATGTAAATATCTGATAGGCAGGATGTATTTTCATTGTTACAAATTGAACATAATTAAAGCATAGTGATTAATCACAAAAACAATATGTAATTATATATTATGAAATATTTATTTCTAATTACAAATAAATGAAATTTTTTGTCTTGAATCATGGTGTAGCATGGGTAACAGTCTTCATATAACAACAGTAAACTACATTGCTACACTTTGCTACACCGAGGAGCGGTCGGTTAGTTCCTAAGACCATGGGAAATATGTATTTTCTGATGGTCTTAGACGACCCCTGTGAAAGGGTCCTTCAACCCCCAAAGGGGTCGCGGTCCACAGGTTGAGAACCGCTGCTCTATGTCCTTGACAGAAAGACACAAGTATTGTGAAAACTGTGTGCACAGGAAAGTGGGGTGGAGTGAGAGTGGAAAGGGGAGGGGGGTGGTCAGATATACTCAACAAGAGAAGCCATTAAGACTAGAGATGTAAACCATCAAGACAGTGATGACATCAGCAAGGGAGTGTCTCAGTATTCCTCTTCCGCTTGACACCTCCGACCTTCCTGTTCAATGCTGGACTTCCAGACACGGCAGTGTTCCTCCTCAAAAGAGTCATGATAATGGGAGGTGTGCACATGCCCAGGATACTAACCTCGAGGCTATGGTAGAGCTGTCCACCCGGCATCCTTTTTAATATTCAAAGGCAGACAACAATAGCATCAGGATCCCCCTGGGGGGCCCCAGCCTTTGTGTGCCCCGGCCCAGGGCACCTTGGCAAGGAATACATAACGAGCAAAAAGCAAACCTCGGGCCCTCCCAGATGGGAGAACCTCTGAGAGGACTGCACAATGAGGTTCAGCATTTGCATATTTTGAATCTGTTACTTTTATCCAGTGCTTGTATCTGCAAGACCTTTTACACCGAGGCCTGAGAGGATAATAAAAATAGTTTCCCCGGCTCTCGCAATGTGAGAAAAACCTTGCTTATAGGAAGAGAATCTTGGCCACCAGAAAGGTGAAGATCAAGAAAAGACAGGGAACAGGACACGCATAACCATGGAAATGGCTCAGAGGAAGGAACGATCTGGCATCTTTTGTGTGCTTGAAGAAGGGTCTCCAGGGCTGTTTGGAGAGGTGGCGAGGGTGAGAATGCATTTTTTTTTTGCCTTTCTGTATATGTATGAGCGTTTTTTTCTGCCCCTAAGTAGATGCTGAGCTTTGAATATAAACCGCATAATTTCTTAAGCGAGGCGATGGTCTAACATTTTTCTCAACCTCTGCTTCCCCTACAGCAATATTGTCACGATTAATCATGAGATTCCTGCAGCAGAGAAGCACAAATAAGCAATTCAAAACTTAAGAGGTTCACTTACACAGACCACTGAGATTTATTTTAGCATTATTGTTTTTAAATATATTTTATGGATTTTTTTTACAGAGAGGAATGGAGAGGGATAGAGATTAGAAACATCGATGAGAGAGAGACATCCATCAGCAGCCTCCTGCACGCCCCCTACTGGGGATGTGCCCGCAAGCAAGATACGTGCCCTTGACCCGAATTGAACCTGAGACCTTTCAGTCTGAAGGCCGATGCTCTATCCACTGAGCCAAATCCGTTTCAGCAAGATTTATTTTATAAGATGTTTTAGGCCAGGACACTGGCACAAAAGCTGAAGGCAGATAGAAAATGATCTTCTCAACTTGCCAACTCAACAGCACAGTCTCCGTATTCCTCTTCCGCCTGACACCCCACACCTTCCTGTTGAATGCTGGACGTCCAGATGGGATCCAGGAAGCCATGGCTACTACCTTTCAGCTGAACCAAGTGAGATCGAATCCCAGTGCAAGCAATAACAATTCTCAGCTAATGTTACTATCAACCTGCCATTCCCTAGCAGCCTCCGAATTTCCTTATTTAGTCTGATCCCCATTTCAGGAAGTCCAATAATACACGGACAGTGGTACCTCGAGATACGAGTTTAATTCGTTCCGTAACCTTGAGGCGTGGGAAACTATGAGACGCTCGAGTCGTGGTAAACTGGTGGGTCGTGTGCAGCCCGCCGATCTGCGGGATGACTCCTATCTCAACTGTTGCTCGTATTTCAAAGCAAAAATAGCTCGTATCTCAAAAATCTTGTATGTTAGGGCACTCGTATCTCGAGGTACCACTGTATTTGGAACTCGTTTTGAGGCCTGGGGTGAGCCATTTCATCTTCTAAACTTCAGTCCCCCCGATTGAGAAACGAAAGAGAAATATTGGGTCTGTCCTAAGCAGCTATCACTGCTTTTGGGTCCTAGAGTTTAAGTATAAAGAATTCAAGGTCAACATCACCAAATAAGTAATATTTGTTCGAATTTACAAGA
Source organism: Lasiurus borealis (assembly GCA_004026805.1). Lineage (NCBI taxonomy): Eukaryota > Metazoa > Chordata > Mammalia > Chiroptera > Vespertilionidae > Lasiurus > Lasiurus borealis. Next base: position 15,440 of record PVJN01013317.1, on the reverse strand, counting down.
ATGTCGAGATTTATGTACCTTGCTTTTGTAGGAGAGGGTCCTTGTGAAAATCATGCACCAGCATGAATTCAAAACAGGAATATATTTCCGGACTGACCATGAGAGTCTAGATGATTGATTGGCTGCCTATGTAACGTTTACAGAGCTGTGATCCAGATGGCCCACTTAGGATGGTATCACATTTAAACAGAAAAAAAAAAAAAAGAGAGACAGATTCCTAGGCATGAAGATGCTTGCATCCTGGACCTTCTGTCATCACCACGAGGAGGACAGACCCTGGCTAGTGGACGGGTCCCAGCAGGAGGTAAGAGACATGGGGAGCACAGCCACCCCTCGTGAGCCCAACCCGGATTAGCCAATATCAGATAACCCCCAGATCCAGGAGAGCAAATGAGGGTTGTCCTAAGTCCCTGACTTTTAGGGTGATTTGTTATACAGCAATTTTGTGTCAAGAGCTAAGAGATCAAGGACATCACAATGTGATCAGGATGCTTTTTTTCAATTCTACAAAAACTTCACGTGGCTTCAAGTCACCCAAGAATTCTGCAGCTCACGATATCATTTATTCTTTCAAATGACTGTGACCTGTGCATGGCTACTTCATAAATGAGAATGCTGAGGGTTATTTTCTCTTGTGAACATAGTTTGGAATGTCCATCAGCCCATACTTGGGGATGTAAGTCCCTATACATGAGAATTCGCCTGGCTTCGTATTTGCTGAATGGGCTGGCCTGGGAAACCCCTTTGATATTACACAGCTCTGCTCCCGCCCCTATGGCTGGGACCCAGCTGATGGGAACAGAAATCAACACCTAACTCAAGATCAACCACTCGTGGTCAGCCTATGACCAATCAGATTTTCTCTCTTGAGAACCTGAATTAATGACCTCGGGAGTAAAAATAGTGACAAAAGGTCATACTCACTTGAAATTAATTGCCCTTTGGGGCCAGATGTAAGCAGAGTAAAAGGTGAGAAGAAGAGAGACAGAGAGAGTGTGATAATTAGGATATGTCAGCCATGCTGGTTGAGCTGAGAAATGGGGGGGTGGAGGGGAGGGGGCTGGATTCAGCTCTGAGTCTGGAGACCACACCTTGAAGCCCTCCAGGAAACACTCCTTCCACTCGCACTGGCTTCAGCGGGTTTCAGCTCTCTGCATCCAGATGAGCTGTAGAGTCACAGCTGAGTGGTTAGGAGCCTCATTCACGGCTCAAAGCTTGTAAGTGGCTATTATGGGTTGAATGGTGCCCCCTCATCAGTCATATGTTGCGATTCTAACCCCAATACTTCAGAATATGGCTGTGTTGGAGGCAGGGTCTTTATAGAGGCCATTAGGAACTCCTAGAGGAGAACATAGGCAGTAAAATCTTGACATTTCTCTTAGTAATATTTTTCTGATATTTCGCCTCGGCTAAGGGAAACAGAAGAAAAAGTAAACTAATAGGACAATATCAAACTAAAAAAGTTTTTATACAGTGAAGGAAGCCATCAACAACAACAAAAAAAAACAAACACACAATCTACTGAATGGGAGAAGATATTCACCAACTATATGTCTGATCAGGGAATCATATTCAAATTATATAAGGAACTCATACAACTAACACACACAAAAATCCCCAATCAAATGAAAAGCTGGGCAAAGGATCTGACCAGACATTTCTCCCAAGAGGACACACAGATGGCCAACAGGCATATGAAAAGATGCTCAATGTCACTAATCATCAGAGAAATGCAAATTAAATCTACAATGAGATATCATCTCACACCTGTCAGAATGGCAATCATCAATAAGTCAACAAACAACAAGTGTTGGCGAGGATGTGGACTGCTGGCAATCTGAGGATGTAGATTGGTACAGCCACCATGGCAAACAGTATGGAGAGTCCTAAAAGATTAAAAATAGAGCTGCCATATGATCCAGACATCCCATTTCTGGGTATTTATCGGAAGAAAACAAACACTTTAATTTGAAAAAAACATATGCACCCTAGGTTCATGGCAGCATTTCTAGTAATAGCCAAGATATGGAAGCAACCTAGGTGTCCACTGATAGAGGAATGAATAAAGACATGATATATATTGAATGAAGATAATGTAAGACATGATATATATATATATATGATATGATATATATTGAATTAAGATGATGTAAGACATGATATATATATGATATGATATATATTGAATGAAGAAGACATGATGTAAGACTATATATATATATATATATGTCATGTCTTACATCACCTTCATTCAATATATATCATGTCTTCTTTATTAATAATGGAATATTATTCAGCAATAAAAAGAATCAAGTCCTGTCATTTGTGAACACATGGATACACCTAGAAGGCATCGTGCTGAGTGAAATAAGCCAGACAAAGACAAATACCATATGACTTCACTTATATGTGGAACCTAAAAACACAAAACAAAGCAGAAATAGGCCCACAGACATAGAGAACAAGCGGATGGTTGCCAAAGGGGGAGAGGATGAGGGTGGTTTTTTTTTTAAGAAGATAGCATTAGCGTGGGCTCTAGCTCAATATGACTGGTGTCCTAATAAGAAGAGATCAGAACACAGGCAGACACAGAGGGCAGTTCATGTGAGGACATGGGGAGAAGACGGCCATTGACAAACCAAGGAGAGAGACCTCAGAAGACACCACACCTGCTAGTCCCATGACCCCAGGCTTCCGGCCTCTAGAAGTGAGACAAAGCTCTTCTGTCTACTGTCCTTTGCTATGGCTACCTGAGCCAAGCAGTGAGTGGCCGACCCTTCCTCAGGCTCTGAACCCCACCTTCTCAGCAAGCTGTGTCACTACCAGGCACTATTCAAGTGAGAGAGAAGAAAATAAAATTCAAAATTAGAGCAAGGCAACACACTGAAAGGAAGATGTGACTGTATCAGTGTCTTATAAGGTCCAGAAAAGAGGGATATTGAAAGAGAAAAATGATCCTGCGGAGAACGGGCGAGTTCATAAGCTCATTGAATGCACAGAGACTGGATTATGAATTTCATCACTGATTCTCTTCATTCGACTGGCCACGTGGTGATCCACATACACTACACTGGTGTGGAAGGACAGAAATCCTCAGTGAGGAGGAAAAAGAGTCACGCTGACTGAGGACTGGCAACGGCCAGGGACTCTACCTCCGTCGCATCCTTCAGTCTGTCATGATCCTATACAGCAGGCTCTGTTGTCAACCTCAGTAACGTGGGGGATGGAACTGAGGCTCACAGGGTGTCTAAGGTGCCTGAGCCAGATTGAACCATCGCCAACCTCAGTTGCTTCCCCTGCCCCCCAACACCCATTCTTGGTTCTTTTGGCAAGAGCACATTCTAATTGTCCTTGGAGATGCCCCCTCCTCCATTGCCCTCTGCCCCACTGCCATAAATCTCGAACTGGGACTTTCAAAAAGGTTGTCCAGGAATGAGCACGTGATTCAAGCTCATCTGATTACAAGTACTACCCACACTTTGGAGAAACCAAAGAGATTTCTGAGCCAGTGACTTTTCCATCACCCGTGCTACCTTCCCTAAAGAACATGTATGCAAGTGCCCTGTTGTGGCCTTGCTTTATGTCAGCCCCATGATCTTGTCCACTATGACATGAACTTCTACCCTCTACCTTGACATTAGATGTCCCGCAGTTTCCCTACTGTCATCACAAACCATTTCCCACAACTCCCCTCTCTAAGGCTCTCACTGCACTTCCCGACCTTCCTCACTTTCTGCCGCTGATGCAGCCCATGTGTCTCTACCACCGTCGTCCAATTCTAGACTCCTGTCACTGACTCTTTCCTCATGGCCTCGCTTTCTCTAATGTGATGTCCAAGAGTTTATTCTGATAGTGGGCACTTGTTATTTCTGTTTTATTTAAGTCGACTTCTCTATTTTCTCTGTATAATGCCTGTCTGAGACAGTTGGAGCTGCTATAATGAATCACCATAGTTGGAGGGGCAGGAGGTTTATAAACATCAGAAAGCTATTTCTCACAGTTCTGGAAGTTAGAATTCCAAGATCAGATCAGGATGCCAGCACAGCTGGGTTATGGTGAAGGCTCTCTTCTGGGTCACAGATGGCCTCCTTATCATTGCATCTTAACATGGTGGAAAGACAGCAAGTGAGTTCTCCAAGGTCCCTCTTATAAGGGCACTAATCCCATTCGTGAGGGCTCCATCCTCATGACCTAATTACCTCCTAGAGGGCTCACCTCTGAATGCCCTCACCGTCGGGGTCAGGATTTCAATATGTGAATTATAGGGGAAGCATAAACATCCAGTTCAACTTCAAGGACATTTGCAAATATTAAGATATATTCACCCTCACAAAGCGGGCAGATGGTTTGAAATCAAGTATACATAAGCCAGTCTATTACAGCAGAGTTCTCAAACTTCTTAAAAATCCTTACCATCTCTCTAAGAAGTCCTTTTAGATTTTTTCCCCTATTTACAACTCATCTCATGAAATGTTAATGCTACAGATACACTGCATATCTGCTTCTAAGAGCCATGAAATTGTAATATCTAAGTGCCCCCACCAAGAACCAATTTTTACCCCTTTGGGGGCAGTTGAAAATGCATGTGAGAAAGAGAAAGAGAGAAAGTGAGAGAGAACCAGCCAAACCGAAACCTTACCCATAGCGACATCTCTTTAATTATTCCGAACTCTCTAATATGCAGAGCTGGCCCCAGTAGCAAGTCTGGCAATTTGTACCCAAACATATTGAAAGACATTAAAAAACTTCCATTTGCTTCTAGCACATTAATGACTTTGCAAGGCAGCGAGAGGGACTTATTCTGGCTTAGGGTGTTCTCCTTTGAAAAAAAAAATGATGAAAGTTGCTTTTTTAAATTAAGGTGGCAACACCATTGACAATTTAAACATTGCAGGCCTTCCAAAATGCTGTGATTTGCAACACCAGCTTTAATTAATGCCTGCAGCCCAGCTGTGAAAATTGGGACCTGTAATTTGTGAGTTACAGTAACTGCTAGTGTTGATTAACCTAGCGGGTCAAATCCCGGTTTCACGGTCTCACATATACATATACATCATCATCCTATTAGACTTCAAGTCGGAAGCCGACGGGAGATGGAAATGACCCAGAGGTAATGTGTCACCTTGGAAAACAGAGGTGAGAGCAGAGTGTGCGATTTTTCTCCTTCCCCTTCCCATCCCGCCTCTCTGGGTTAACTCCTTCCTCTCAGCGTGCTACTTCATTTCTTCCTCCTTTGATACAAACTGGCAGGTCCGCTGCTGTATCATCATCTTCCTCATCCCATACAAGAAGTCCTCTGGATCCCAAAGCGGATTACACACCAAGGCCTGGGGCTTTCCCACTTCCCCCCCCCCTTTGCTAACTTCTGTCCACTCACTTGAGAATAGGGGTGGTTGCCAGATGCTGGGTTCTACAGTGGACCTTGAAGTACAGTGAGAATATCAATAGTACATTAGCTCTTACAGAGCGCTATGGGTTAGGAACCATGCAAATCTCTGCCCATATTAACTTCTTTAGTCCCTGAAACCTCCTATGAGAAAGCAGATCTAGCTAGCAAGCTATGGGTGTCTTTTATGGACTAGACCCAGCAACACTGCCTTAGCTGGATTGCAGTTAACTGGACAATTTTTGTGCATTATGCAGAGCAGAGGCTGGGTTCTTTAAATGTTGGACGATCCAAATTAACTAACTGGAAACAAGATGAGCTTGAGAACCCCTTAAAAGGGGGGGGGGGCAGGATGGGACATAAAGGAGAGACATCCAATACAGTGGTACCTCGAGATACAAGTTTAATTCGTTCCGTAACCTTGAGGCGTGGGAAACTATGAGACGCTCGAGTCTCGGTAAACTGGTGGGTCGTGTGCAGCCGGCCGATCCGCGCGATGACTCCTATCTCAACTGTTGCTCGTATTTCAAAGCAAAAATCGCTCGCTCGACGGCTCGTATCTCAAAAACCTCATATGTTAGGGCACTCGTATCTCGAGGTACCACTGTATTTGCCTTTTGGCCTGGAGGAGACAATGTGGTGTGGTGGTTGCAAACATGGGCAGGTAGGGGTTGGTTTTGGGGTCCCCTCCCTGATCAGCAGGGTGACCATGGAGAAGGTCCCCGGTCCCCAAGCGCTTGTCCCTTCACCCGAAAACCAGGGGTGAGAGCATTCCTGTAGATACAAGGCCACGCGGTTGATTCAATGACAAACCCAAGAAGGGCTTAATGCAGAGCCTGGCAGGGATGGAGCTGTCAACCACAGTCAATAAGTCGGGCTATTATTAGCACAACAATCCATCATGTTCTCCTCGGCACCCCATGGACAGCCTTCCTGTAATATCAGGACACTCGAAGCCGTCAATTAATTAAACAGCTTTTGAGCATCTGCTCTGTGCAAGACACACTGTAGTCGTGGCGGGGGATTGGAGCTGCTAATGGATCTCTCCGCGCACCTGCGCTGGTGTCAACCGTAGCTGCAGACTGGTGTACGCGTCAATATCTGGGCACACAACCTGTGGAGTCACACGGGCCTGATGTGGGATGATCACTATCCTGAAATTCTCCTAATTTTTGAACAAGGGGCGCCCTATTTTCATTTTTCACCGGATCCACAAGGACAGAGCTGGTCCTGTCTCCACCAGCCCAGAAGGCCCGCACAGGCAGGCTCTATGCCTCCTCTGCCCATCGCTGTCTCCCGGTACGTCACTGCTGAGTTCGAGGAAGAATGGCGAAGGCTTGTAATGCAGACACGCTGGGAACTGGCACCCATGCCTTAGCTCAGACAGACCCCGGATGGGGGTAGACGAGGGACCCCTAAAAATGCCATTGTGCATGGAGTACTGCCTCTCTTTTCTTTTCTTTTTTTAAAAATATATTTTATTGATTTTTTACAGAGAGGAAGGGAGAGGGATAGAAAGTTAGAAACATCGATGAGAGAGAGACATCGATCAGCCGCTTCCTGCACGCCCCCTACTGGGGATGTGTCCGCAACCAGGATACATGCCCTTGACCGGAATCGAACCTGGGACCTTTCAGTCCACAGGCTGATGCTCTATCCACTGAGCCAAACCGGTTTTGGCTCTTTTATTTTCTTTTTAATAATCTGACCACAGCTAGCAATTTGGGGCTCTGTTAATAAGCTAACCCTAAAGTGGCAAGAAATGCCCCATGCTACTCTAGGTTTCATTTGGGCTCTGTCACAAAATTAATACAGACCTTTTTAAAAGCCATATGTCATCTCTGAGGAGTATTGGTGGGCGATAAAATGCATACAAATACATAAAAGCAAAATATTATTTTTAAGAAAGCTGATGAGGCCAAAACCGGTTTGGCTCAATGGATAGAGCATCGGCCTGGGGACTGAAAGGTCCCAGGTCCGATTCCGGTCAAGGGCATGTATCTTGGTTGCGGGCACAATCCCAGTAGGGGGCGTTTAGGAGGCAGCTGATTGATGTCTCTCTCTCATTGATGTTTCTAACTCTCTATCCTCTTCCCTTCCTCTCTAAAAAAATCAATAAAATATATTACAAAAAAAAAAAAAAAAAAGAAAACTGTTGAGGAAACTATGTCTTGGATAATAAAAGGAGACATTCAGATGCTTCCTTCCTTGGGGGAAATTTTTCTCTTATGTCTTCAATGGTAGAGAAATCCTTTATGCATAGACATTCGTTCAGCAAAAAGGTACCATCAGGCTAACGTGCGCTAAGCCCTGTGCCCCTGTGTATACAAATAAAGGAAGGACTCAGACATGGTGCCAGATGCCATTTAATCCTCCTCACGGGGAGATGCGCACCTGGCTGAGACATCGCCAAGAAATGAGCAGGTGACCTCCCCCGAGGGCCCGGAAGACATCACCAAGGACTGGCATGTGAGCCGGTTCCCAACTGGCTTGGCTTTTTGGCTACATTGGCTCATCCGAAAAATGGAGCTGTGACTTCACTTGAGAAGGTTGTTGTGATGAGACACAGTGACAGCAACACCTTTGCAAAGTTATCTGTCCCAGGTGCCCCTGTGGTTCTTGACTACCCCCAAACTCATGGCTTCCCACACCCGCACTTATCCATCTTTGTGAATCAGAAAGGCACGATTCAGACAGGAGGAGACCCTTAGAACAAGGAGCTACAAGAAAGCAATTTACAATGGAAGGAAATGGTAGACAAGCGAGTTCTGATTCTTAACCAGCAGCGTTAAAACCACGTTTTCCCATGAAAAACCACCCTCTGTTTACTTTCACCAGAGCTCAATGAAGTGGTCACTTGACATTCAAAATACATACAAAGATGTTATATGACACGCTCCTTATCATACCAGGAATGTGCATGCGTGTTTGTGTGTGACGGATGGCAAAGAAGGTAAAGAAAACCCATCGTTAACTGCCTCTGGTATTAAACTGATGGTTACTGTCTAACAGTGCAGTACATTCAGGATTCTGATGCCATTGGAAGACTTAAGTAGCGCCAAAAACACAAAAATTATTTCCCTGCCAGAAAAATAATTTTGGCAGTACATACATGGTAGCTTTTCTGGGTATAGCTTCTTTTATTCTTTTAACCATGATTATATATTTCTTATATCATTTAGTTATTTCTTCCTAAGGCAAAAGTGCTGTCCCTTTAATCTATGTCTTTGGAGTATAACAGCAATGCCAGTATTTTTTATGTGGCTGCACCTTTGCTGCCTTGTTAAGTTTAACATCACAACTAGACATAGGTAACGGTATACCACACCATAATTATTCATTGTATCCATCTACCCATCCATTCATCCATTTCCCATCCATCCTCCATTGTCCATCCATTCACCCATCTATCCATCTTTCCATTCATTTATTCATCCATCCAGTCAACATCTACTCATCTTTCCATCCATCCATCTACCCATCCATCCACCCACCCATCTATCTGTCCATCTATCTTTCCATCCATCCATCATCCATTATCAATCCATTCACCCACCCCCGCATCCACCCATCCATCCATCTACCTATCTATTTATCACCCATCTATCTTTTCTTTTAAGTATCTTATTGACTTTTTATAGAGAGGAAGGGAGAGAGATAGAGAGTTAGAAATATTGATGAGAGAGAAACATCCATCAGCTGCACACCTCCTACTGGGGATGTGCCCGCAACCAGGGTACATGCCCTTGACCAGAATCAAACCTTGAACCTTTCAATCCACAGGTTGACTTTCTATCCACTGAGCCAAACTGGTTTTGGCCACCCATCTATCTATCCATCCATCTTTCCATCCACCCATCATCCATCTATCCATCCATGTACCCACTCATCCATGCACCCACTCACCCATCCATCCATCCACAGTGCCAGACATTGGGCACTGAGAAAAAGGAAGTTATTTACATCAAGTGGAGACAGAATGCAAACTTGTCATCTTCAATTTAAAAGAAGCAACACTCCAGGGAGTGTCCAATCCAGGTAAGGCCCAAATTGAAACACCTGTCAGTTATTCTTTGCAGAATCATCTACGATTAGCTACTTCCTGATGGATTCACTAAGCGATGAAAGTGGAAATGAAGGAAAAATGCAAATCACCACCTGCTTGGTAATTCACTAGAGAGAGCATCCCCACTGGCCACAATCAGGAGTCCTAAGTCTAGGTCCCATTTTCGCCCTGGTGTCATCTTTGATGAATTACTTAATCACTATCTGCATCTGTTCCTTCCTGATTCACAGGAAGCGCTGGGAGCATGTGAAAATGAATCTGGGGCGGGGGGTGAGGGGGGGGGAGAATGCAGAAAACTTGCACAATGTGGATTAGACCTCTGATTCTCTGGCTGGAGGTGGGGGCAAAATGGTTGTCTCTCCAACCTGTCAGGGCCAAACCTGGGTGGAGCATAGCTGGAAGCAGCCTCCTGGCCGTGCCAAATGACCCTCATGGCCACGGGAATGTATGTGGGGGTGCTGCTTGAGGCCAGTGCTATTCCCACTTTCATCACTGTTGGGTATCTTACCATGCAGCCAGCAGCTGTGGGGGGCCCTTTACTATCAAGGTTGTGAGGTCCCTGTCCATACCTGCTGTGGTTATGGTGACATCAGGATGGTATCATAATCCTGGTGCCATTTTATATTCATGTCCCCTTTAACTAACCTATCATATTTGATTAATGAAACCAATGTCTAGAGCCCCAACGTATTGGCATCTCTGAACCGACAAAACTGAGAGATTACAGGGAGCCAGACAGATCCAGTGGCCACAATGATATTAGACCCTCTCTCTCTCTTGCTTTGTGGAGCCTCATTATTTTGAAACCCAACGGTCTGGAATAATGATTAGCAGCTGGAATGATGCCTGGGCCAAAATTGAACTTGGCACTCTCTTTACAAAAGGAAGCATTTTCGGAGCTGAAATGATTCATGTGGAGAAGTTCTCGGGGAGAACGCTAAAATATTTTCATCGATGTCCGATCCCATGGAGATCACTCAACTTACCTCCCACCCCCAAAGATGTCCATGTTCCATGTTCCGCTCCTCGGACCTTGTGACAGTGTCACATTACATGGCCAAGGGACATCGAAGGTAAATTAAGGTGCTAGACCGTCATACAGGGAGATTCCCCTGCATTATTGGGCGTGACCCAACTAGTTACAAGGAAGACAGAGGGCGGTCTTCAGCCACCACTAGAGAGAGAAGGCTGAAGTGGAGGTCGGGAAAGCTGGAGTGTGGAAGGGCCTGGACCTGCCTGTGCTGAAGGCAGGATGCAGGGAGCCTGAGGGAAGGATGGAGACGGGATCCAGGAGCAAAGGCCTCCCCGCCATCCACCTGCTGGCAACCAGCCCGGAGCTGGGGCCTCAGTCCGACCTCAGTCTGACCTCAAAGAACTGAAGTTAACCAACAGCCTGAATGAGCGTGGAGCAGGTCTGTGCCTGGAACTTCCAGAAAGGATGTGGCCCTACTGACACTTGGGTTGTGGCCTTGTCCAATCAGAGGACTGAGCTGAGCCACGCTGCACCAATTTCGACCTATGGAACTGTGAGATCCTAAAAGCGTGTTATTTCAATTACCAACACATGCGTGGTGGCTTGTCACCACAGGCACGCGGGTGGGTGCTATGAAAAATGTCTAGGAGTCAACACAGGTGACCTACCAGATGGAATGACTCCAACGCCGATCCATGACTCCTGAGAACTGGACCTGGACTGTGCAGGTGAGGAGCTGACGGGGGGCGGGAGGTGGTAAATGGCTCTTAGCTCTCCCTGCCCATAGGTTTCTAAAAGGGTCTTCCAGCCAACACCGGTTTGGCTCAGTGAATAGAGCATCAGCTTGCGGACTGAAAGGTCCCAGGTTCGATTCCGGTCTGGGGCACCTTGCTTGCGGGCACATCTCCACAGTGGGGTGTGCAGGAGGCAGCTGATCGATGTCTCTCTCTCATCGATGTTTCTGACTTTCTGTCTCTCTCCCTTCCTCTCTGTAAAAAAATCAATAAAATATATTAAAAGGGTCTCCCAGGTAACCGCCTATAAACATGGGCTATGTCTGTAGCATGTCCCTACAAATAATAAAAGAAATATTCCTTAATAACTGTTAGTGAATGGGTTTAGCTCTCTACCTCACTCGATAAAAAACTGTGCTCTGTTAGTTTCTTTTAAAGTTTGGCTTGACCACACCCAGTCCCCCATCTCTCTCTCTCTCTCTCTCTCTCTCTCTCTCTCCCAGCCTCCACACCCAGAAACCACCCCCGGATCAAACCAGACTCCGTCTCTGAGTCCAGCAGCCTTCTCCCCTCACTGACAGCAGCCTGCCAGGCCTGATGTGATTATAAGGGAAGCTGAGGTTGCCAGCGTCCTATTAGAGGGAACCGAATTAGACTAATATGTTTGTCAGCCGTCAGCAGGCTCAGCCCTTGCAATTATCCCGTCTAATTAGATCAGACACCGGCAGCTGGGCACACCCTGAGACAAGTCGGTCTGCCACCTGAGGAGGAGGAGCACGCGCCTGTGTCCCTCACGGGGGCCCAGGTCCTCTTCCCAGCCGCCTCAAGACCTGATTTTTGGAATTAGCTGTCGTGTGTATCAGATGCGTTTATCTTCGCTCCTCCACGTAACACAGGCCAACGGGAGTCAAGAGAGGTGGTAAGAGACCCTGTGCAGACAAGCTGAGCTCAAATATCTTCCGAGGATTTTACAAAATGCATGAGAGGCCCAGTGCATGAAATTCCTGCACAGGTGGGGTCCCTCGGCCTGGCAGGCAATGAGGGCCTTCCAGCTGCCTGCTGGGGCCTCCCTTCCCAGGCTGCCAGCTATGGGCCAGGACCTTCCTTCACTCCACGTCGCCCCCTGGTGGCCAGCGCACATCATAGTGCGCTATCAAACTCCCAATCTCCCAAACTCCCAAGGGGACACTTTGCAAATTAGCCTCTTGTATACTAGAAGATACTAGTAGATACTAGAAGATACTAGTAGATAGGGACCCTTGATTCATGTTTCCCCTAAAACCTCAGAGTGAAATGACAAAAGCTATTAATGGGTGCCGGGCTGGTGTGGCTCAATGGTTGAGTGTCAATCTATAATCTAGGAGGTCATGGTTCAATTCCTGGTCTGGGTACATGTCTGGGTTGCAGGCTTGATCCCCAGTATGGGCCATGCAGGAGGCAGCTGATCAACGATTCCCTCTTATCACTGCTGTCTCTCTCTCTCCCTCTCACTTCCTTTATGAAATAAATAAAAACATATCTATTTTTTAAAAGTTGCACATGGTGATCAGTGATGTTTGGATCAGATGATAGAGTTGCAAATTGACACACACACACACACACACACACACACACTACATGGTCTGACTCAGAAATACAACTCCTGGCTCTCCCAGTGGGAATTCCAGGGGTTACAGTGTTAGACTGGGGTTGTGCAGGGGGCGATGTATTTCCCTCTGAGAGGAAAGAAGGATCAAACACAGCCTCTGGACCGCTGTCCTCCCTTCCAGCTGTGGGTCTGCGGTGCTGCTGGTGATTTCACAGGGACATCTGGAGCCACGCCCGAGTGACTGACAACCCATGACACCAGAGTGATTGACAGCTCGAGAAACAGCCTTACCAAAGACAGCCTTAGGGAGGCCCGTGCCCCTTCCTGCAGAGCGGTTTCAAACAACAAGTCTGAAGAGAAGGCTTTCGGGCTTTTGAACAGGTTTAAATGTCTGTGGCCGGCCTACTCCCCTGGAATATCCGTGCCATGAGGATGAGAGTATGTCTTTCTTGCTCACTGCTGTGTCCTCCGTGTTAGAAAGGGCCTGACACACCCCGGGACCTTGACCGACATCCGTGGAATGAAGAAAGAAGTAGAGGAAGCGCGGAAAGGAGGGGATGCCCTCAAACGTTTGTCAAGACACAAGAGAACCTGACTTCGGGAGCAAGAAATCAGAACCGGTGAGAAGAGCCGACGCAGGGAATAGAAGGGCATAACAGAGAGTCACGCCATTCCTTTTCAAAAGGAAAAGCCACTCGCTTTGTGCCTCGGTGAAACCTGCAGATTTAGAACCAGCATACTTCCGCCTTCAAAGGGAGAGCGCACAACATCTCGGCAGCACTCCTATTTCTTACAAGGTTCAAGGTCACCCAAGGTCATTGCCACAAAGAGGAGGATTGAGGGGCTGAGACATTGTGGGGCTCAGAGAGCGCACACGCTCTCGTTCCCCCAGCGCCTCCCCCAGGCCTGGAAGCCACCGCCTGTCCGATCTGGTCATAAAGACCCCTTTCACACCTCGGCCACTTCTGCATCTGAGAGGGGGGAGCGTGGCAGGGAGCAAAGTCCATCACGTGTCCCCCATTTCCGACATCTCCTCTGGGCGGGCTGATACCGGCCAGATGAAGGCAATGAATGCGCTTCTTCCAGATGGTTCCTGAACCAGAGCCAGGTCCACAGGATGGACAGAGGCCTTGCCAGGACACTCGGGGTGCGGGGAGGGCGGAGGGGAGGCATCCCCCAGCGGGCTGGACGGTTTCAAAAGGAGGCCTTGGTGCCGAGGCCCGGGGCGCCTGGGGACACGGTGTCCCCTCCTCCGCGCCGTGGCCGCCGGCCCAGCTCCGCACAGTGAGGGCCTGTGCCGGGCTCCGCCAGCCCCGGGGAGGAGGGGGCACGGCGCGCCCCCTGCAGAAGGCGAGGCCTGGCTCCCGCGCTCGCAGCTGCGAGCATCGGGAACACACTGTGCCCCGGAGCAGCACACACCGTGGGCTTTTGTCGCTTCGGCTCCGAGCTGGAGGAGGCCTGCCACTCACCTGCTCCGGGCTCCCTCTCCTGTGCCCCTGAGTCTCCCTTCTTTTCGCCAACCCTGCTATCCCCACGCCTCTGCCCCCCAAACTTAGAGCTACTCCGGCTTCTGTTACCCAGATCTCACTCCAGCGCCTTTTGTGTGAGATTCCAAAAACAAAAGCAACTCGCGTGCGAGAGCTGGGCTGTAGACACAGGCTGGTGCGACATAAACCCACCGGCGGCCGTGGAACCGGACACGAGGAGTGAATTTAATATTCAGGGTCAATGCAGCTCCACCAGCCGACGCCTCTGCTCTCCCAGCAGAGATGCTCTCCCAGCAGAGATGCTCTCCCAGCAGAGATGCTCTCCCAGCAGAGATGCTCTACTAACCCCCAGCAGAAGGCCCTCTCCCGGTGCCACACCTGGCTCCTGTCTTAAAGGAAAACAGGCAGTAACTCTGCAATGGTCCTCAAAGCATGGTATGGGGACTGGGGATGGGACACTGTGGGGAGGGCCCCCGACTCTCTCCTCTCTTCCTGTGCCGTTCAGGCCCGGTCACTTCATAGGAAGGTCTAGGCTTCTACTAAATGGCCTGGTTTTCCCTACTTTCTTACCCTTCGCCCCTTCTTTTCAGGGCTGCCTTGGAAAGCAGACATAGGCTGCATGCAGGGCTAAGCAAGCAAAAACAGAAATGATGGCAGTGGAAAGGACCGGAGAGAGAAGGTGGACTTGCTGATCGAAAGGGTGATTCAGTGTTGCCAGGCCTCAGAACACAGAGGCAGTCAGCCCCACACTGACGGTGGGGCTGCGGGGTGCACTCCACGGAGCGGTGGTGGGAGGGCAGGATAGTCAGGCCAAGGGCGGCGTGTCTGTGCCTCTCCGGACCTTGCAGCTCCATGAGGAATTCCTTCCGGGGCAAGGACTCAGGGGGAGGGTGGGGCACTCGGTGCCATGTCTGTAAGTGTGTTTGGCCCTTTAATTCTCAGAACCATTCCTTGGGCACCTGGCAGTATTCTCCCCACGTTACAGGAGACAAAGCCAGGGCCCAGGAGCTGCCTGATCACATGGTCCCAGAGGGCTCTGCTCCGGGAAGACCCGACTTAGGAGCCAATCCCGCTTTCCTTCTAGCATCGCCTGGACGGTGCTGGGCGGGCACAGGTGGGCCACCTGGTGCTCCCTGGCTCCCTTCCTGCTGCCTCCCTCCATCTCCCCATCCCCTATCCCTCCATCCCCCATCCCTCCATCCCTTC
>PVJN01013316.1:6471-49206 GCA_004026805.1 Lasiurus borealis | reverse complement strand
GGACGCTCCCTGGCTCGCCTGGGCGCGGGGTGCTGGGCGGCCTCCTTCTCGAACACGCCGTGCACGGCCAGCGTCAGCCTCCGGAGGCGCGGGCAGCGCGCCAGGCAGTAGGACGCGGCCATGAGGTCCCGGGGCTCCCGCGCGCAGACCGCCACGTCCGCAAAGGCGTCCAGCACGCGCCGCACGTAGTCGTCCTCCTGGTTCTCGAAGAGGCCGTGGAACAGGGGGGTGTGGTGCCCCAGGGCCTTGCGGTCCCGCCCGAGCGCCCGCAGCTCGGCGAGCAGGTGGCGGCGGGCGGCGCGCGCGCGGAGGCGGCAGCCCAGGGCGGCCTGCAGCGCCCGCCGCCGCGCGCCGTTCAGCAGCCCCAGCAGCGCGGCCAGCAGCGGCCCCGGGTCGTCGCAGCGCTCGCGCCGGCCCCGCCGCCGCCGCTCCCCGGGCCAGGGCGCGCCGGGCGGGGCGGGCGGCAGCAGGAAGGCCAGCGCCGCGCAGAACTCCTGCAGCGACGAGTGCGGGAAGCGGCGGTGGCCGCGCGGGTGGCCGCTGGGCAGCAGCAGCTCCAGGCCCTGCAGCGCGGCCAGGTCGGCGGCCGAGAAGCCGGCGGCGCGGAGGTGGGCGGCGCCGAAGTGCAGCGAGCGGTGCAGCCAGCCCCGCAGCGCCAGGCAGCAGAGCGGCCGCAGGCAGCGCGGCCCGGCCGCCCCGGGGCCCAGCCGCTCGGCCAGGAAGAGCGCGTAGACGTCGGAGAGGCGCGGGCAGCAGCGCCGCGGGTCCTCGCCGCGGGCCAGCAGGCGCCGCAGGGCCACGCAGGCGAGCCGGCAGAGCACGGGCGCGCGGCCGAGGGGCAGCAGCGGCTCGCTGCCCTGCACCAGCCGGAGGGCCGCCTCGGCGCGCGGCCCGGCCCCGAAGAAGGCGGCGAAGTAGCGGCGCCGCTGCTCGCGGGAGAAGGACAGCGTCACGAGCGCGTCCGTCTTCTTCATGAGCGTCCAGGCCGCCGCCCGGCCCCGCGGCCGCGAGCTGATGAGGAAGCGGCAGCCGGGGGCCAGCGTGCGGGTCAGCAGGCTGGCCAGCAGCACGGCGGGGGCCACCGGCCGCCCGCTGTCGCCGCACAGGGCCCGCGGGCTCAGGCGGAAGGCGAGGTCCAGGTCGTCCAGGTCCTCCAGCACGAACAGCAGCTTGCGGGGCTCGGAGAGGATGTCGGCCACCGGCGCGCGGCCGGCCGGCCAGTCGAGGGACAGCAGCTCCGCCAGGCTGGCCGGGGCCGCCCCGTCGAGGCGGTGGGAGGGCAGGCGGATCACGTAGGAGAAGACGCCGGCCCAGAGGCCGCCGCGGGCCCACTCGTGCAGCGCGCCCCGCAGCGCCACGGACTTCCCCGAGGCCTGCTCCCCGACGAGGAACACGTTCAGCGCCGCGGCGGCCGCGGGGCTCACGTGGCGGAAGACGAGGTCGAACTTGCCCACGAGCTCCAGGATCATGTCCTGGCAGAGCGGGTCGTGGTCGCGGGGCTGCAGGCACCTCTCCTCCTGCAGCTGCTCCCGGAGGAGGGCCTTGTGCGCCTCCTGGTTCCCTAAGCCGGGCCGGGGGGAAGGCAGGAGAGATGAACGTGCAAGGCCCACTCACCCAGGCCCACACCCACCCACTGACCCAGGCCCACACCCACCCACTGACCCAGGCCCACACCCACCCACTGACCCAGGCCCACACCCACCCACTGACCCAGGCCCACACCCACCCAGGCACACACTCACCCACTTACCCAGGCACACATACACCCACTCACCCCCCCCCACACACACCTACTCACCCAGGCCCACTCACCCAGGCACACACCCACACCCACACACCCAGGCACACACACCCACACACACAGACCACACAGCATCAGCCTGTGGACTGAAGGGTCCCAGGTTCGATTCCTGTCAAGAGCATGTATCCTGGTGGCAGGCACATCCCCAGTGGGGGGCGTGCAGGAGGCGACTGATCGATGTCTCTCTCAGTGGTGTTTCTAACTCTCTATCCCTCTCCCTTCCTCTCTGTAAAAATCAATAAAATATATATTTTTTTTTAAAGAGAAAGAAAGAAAGAAGTGGGACAGCCCTTGCCAGGGTAGGGCTCAGCGGGGAGAGCATCGGCCCGCAGACTTGAAGGGTCCCAGGCTCAACGCTGGTCCGGCGTCTGCCTCAGTGGCAGGCTCAACCCCCAGCCCCCACCAATCGAGGCGTCTCTCTCACATCGATGTTTCTCGCTCTCTCCCTGTGTGTCCTCCTTCCCTTCCAATGTAGGGGTGGATTCCCAATCACTGATTTGGGGGCGCCAAGACCAGAGAGGATCTGAAATCTCTCTCCCATCAGGCGAGTGGTAACTGACTGGAGGGGTGCGAGGGGCGGGCGGTCAACCCGAAGACGTGTGTGGTGTCCAGACCTGGTGACTCCTCGGCAGCGATGAGCTCAGCCAAGGGTCCTTCCAGACGGTGGGACCAGAGAAGGGAGGGAAAGATGCCAGGGAAAGACCCTGCCCTTTGGAGTCTGGCTACATTTGGCTCTCAGCTCTGGGGCCCCTGGAACTGGATCTGTGATCTTGGTCTTTTCTCTCAGCCTCTCCTATTCTCAGTTCTTCCCACCGGCGGAAACAATGACCCGTGTTTTTCCAGCACAGAAGACGACTTTTTAACCCGGGGAAATCTTCTGAAATGTCGGGGGTGGTCTTAGACACTGGGTGTTGTCTTATAGGGCGAGTATGTCTCCAAACTCTATTTTAACTGGAAAAGTTGGGGGTCGTCTTTTACGCGGGAAGATACGGTACGTCCACCTCAGAGATGTCTGGCAATGACTGATAGGCGTATGGACATGACATGCTTAGCGGAGAACCTGGAATGTTGATTCTCCGTCACCTCTGCACACAGCCCCACCCATTCCTTTGGCCACATCTTACAGTGCTAGCCCAAAGCGTCATGCTTGCAATCTCCTCTAAGTACAGACAGCACTGTAAAGGGAGGAGGGGGGAAAGTTGTGTGTTCTTTTTATTATTTTAGAGAGAGAGAGAGAGGAAGGGAGACGGAGAGAGAGAGCGAAACATCCATGAGCGACAAGCATCAATGTCAACATCCACTGGCTGCTTCCTGTCTATCCCCGGCTGGGGGATCAAGCCTGCAACCGGATATAGGTACCATGACCAGGAATCGAACAACGGCCTCTTGGTGCCTGGGTCGATGCTCACCCACGGAGCCACCCCAGCTGGGCTTGGGGTGGGCCTAACCCTTCAGCCACCTCCTTTCTTAAAGTCCGTCAGCAGGAGGGGGAGAAACTACGGGTAGAATCTGAGTCGTGAGATGGGACCAGACCCACGCCCGAGCCACCATTGGTCTTCTCCTGGCACCCAGGTCTGAAGACCGGCCCTCTGGGGTGGGGGTGGGGGATGGAGGCCTCACTGGATCCCAAGGACCCGTCTTCCCCACGCCGCCCGTCCTTCCCCGCCCCCGCTCACGGCTCCGCCGGGCGTCGATGGTCTGACAGAGGTCTCTCCGGGGCATCTTGTGGAAGATGTTGTAGACCAGGTTCCAGAGGTGCTGGGCCTGGTATGCCGCGGCCAGCTGGCTGGCCAGCTCCGGGGTCTCTTCGCTGAGCTCCAGCCGGGGGAGGGGCGGGAGCCCCAGCTCCTCGCAGGCCTGCCCCAGGAGGTGCCTCAGGCTGTGGCACTCCTTTCTGCTGAGCTTTTCCAGGTACCACAGCAGGTGGCAGTCCGGAGGGTCGGGCTCTGCCATCTGGGGTCTCCAGCCAGAACCTCGAGGACCGAAGATGACTCTGGGATCTAGAAAAACAAGAGGGGGCGGAGGGTCATTCCCCAGGGGCAAACCTCCCCCCACCCCCGTTCTTCCCAAGTGGACACCGTCAATCAACAACAGCAGCAGCAAGAAAAAGCTAAGTGGCATCAGCCCGTCCGAGAGAGAAAAATGCCCCGTGACTCACTCATGTGTGGAGAATAAAGAACCTGATACTCAGATGAGCAGATAGACAGACACGGAGGCAGTAAGCATCCAACAGACCGTCACATGACAGCGGGAAGGTTAGGGAGGGGGGTCGATAAGAGATCCACCAAAGGACTTGTCTGCATGCACATAAGCATAACCAATGGACACAGACACTGGGGTGAGGGCATGCCTGGGATGGGGGGGAAGGGCAATGGAAGATATGTACCCATGTAACACATTAATTAAACACACACACACAAAAGGACAAAACAAAAAGTACTTGTGGCCTAAATATGAGGTGCTTTTTGATAGTCTACTTAACAGAGAGATGTCTCCCTGGCCGATTTGGCTCTGGGGATAGAACGTCGGCCTATGAGCTACAGGGTCCCAGGTTTGATTCCAGTCAAGGGCACATGCCTAGGTTGTGGGCTCAGGGCTTGATCCCTAGTAAAGGACTTGCAGGAGGCAGCCGATGCATGATTCTCTCTCATCATGGATGTTTCTATCTCTCTCTTCCTCTCTGAAATCAATAAAAACACACACACAAAAGAGAGATCTCAAGGCTTTCTTATTGGGGAAATGACCTTGGCAATTGACCTTGGTACATGTCTGAGTTAAGATCAAAGTAGGCCCTCGCTGGTGTGGCTCAGTGGATAGAGTGTCAGTCTACGGATGGAAGGGTCCCAGGTTCGATTCCGGTCAAGGGCACAGGCCCAGGTCATGGGCTTAATCCCCAGGGAGGGACGTGTAGGAGGCAGCCGATCCATGATTCTCATCATGGATGTTTCTCTCTCTCCCTCTCCCTTCCTCTCTGAGCTCAATAAAGAAAATATTAAAAAGATAGACGTGGGATACCCGTTGTGTTAAAAGGCAACATTCCTTGAGCCTTGGTTGGGTGGCTCAGTGGGCTGGACAGTACATAGTGTTAAAATTTCCACCGAAACCGGTGTGGCTCCGTGGATAGAGTGTCAGCCTGTGGACGAAAGAGTCCTGGGTTTGATTCCTAGTCAAGGGCATGGACCTTGGTTGTGGGCACATCCTCAGTAGGGGGCGTGCATTCGGCGGCTGATGGATGTGTCTCTCTCACCGATGTTTCTGACTCTTTCTCCCTCTCCTTTCCTCTCTGGAAAAAACAATAAAACATATATATTTCAAAAAACAGTGTTAAAACTTCTAATAAATGTAAAACACAGTGACTCAGTACTTCCCCTTTAAGAACCTGTAAAGTGTGCACATTACAGGGTTCTGTACCTGTCCTATAGAACAGTAAAAAGGCCCACTCCATGACTGCGTGACGGCTCTTTCTAGGGTATCCACATGGTGTGTTCTAGAGCGAGTCGCTTCTCCAAAGTCAGGGGTCATCTTCTACACTGGGTGCCCCTTAGTTTTCTAGATCCTATCGTCTTTGGTCCTCAAGGTCTGTTTTCTTTTAATATATATTTTTTATTTTTTTACAGAGAGGAAGGGAGAGAGATAGTTAGAAACATCAATGAGAGAGAAACATCGATCAGCCACCTCTTATACATCCCCTCCTGGAGATGTGCCTGCAACCAAGGTCCATGCCCTTGATCATAATCGAACCTGGGGCCCTTCGGTCCGCAGACCGACGCTCTGTCCACTGAGCCACACTGGTTTCTGCGTGGTCCTCAAGGTTCTTGCTAGAGACACCAGAGGGCAGACCCCGATTCTCCCAACTTGGACCTGCTGTGTATTCATGACCCCTTTCTTTTTAAGACATTTTAAAGCTGATTTTGAGAGAGAGGCAGGTGGGGGAAGGAGAGGAAGGGAGAAGCAGACCATGACTTGGCTGCCTCCTGCACGCCCCGGCCTGGGGGAGCAAACCCAGAAACCTGGGCAGTGCCTCCCGGGGTGACCTTCCTGGGTGCCAGGGAGCGCCTCGGGCCAGGGGACGCCAGGCGGCGAAGGACGCGGCCCAGCGGACAGCTCCCAGGGCGGGAGCAGCGGGGTCTCGTGTCGTAGGTTCTCCTTCGAGACCTTGGTTTTGGGGTGACTCTCCGTGAGCCGGGTCGCTCCTGACACGGCGATGGCAGGGCGGCCTCCCGAGCCCCACCCTCCCACCGTCTCCAGGGGCTTCTCTCCTTCGGGGGGCACGTCATACCGGTCGCACCGACGCCGTCTGGGGGTTTCTGAGCGAGGCTCAGGCTGGGGTCAAGAGCAGAGATGAGGTCCAACGTCCACCCCAGGTTTCCCACGGAGAAGCTGACCTGGGAGCTCGGGCCGGTCCGGACGCAACGAGGGATGTGGCTGACGACCCCGCCCCAGCTGACCCGCTCAGCACCTGGGACCTGACCTTCTTCCTCCAGCGCCCGTGCAGTTCTGACAGTCCCCAGGGAGCGGGGCAGCTCCCCGTCAAGGCACAGACCCGGGTGACGGCTGTGTCCCGGGCCCACAGGGTGGGTGGGTGCAGGAGGCAACTCATCGATGTGTCTCTTACATGGATGTGTCTGCCTCTCTCTTCTCTCCCTCCCCTCCCTTCTACTCTCTTGACATCATTGGGGGGAAATACCCTCAGGTGAGAACTAAAAAAAACCACCTGTTAAAAACTAACCAAGTGGCGCCGAAACCGGTGTGGCTCCGTGGATAGAGCGTCGGCCTGCGGACTGAAGGGTCCCGGGTTCGATTCCGCTCAAGGGCATGTACCTTGGTTGCGGCACATCCCCAGTGGGGGATGTGCAGGAGGCAGCTGATCGATGTTTCTCTTATCGATGTTACTAACTCTCTACCATTTCCCCGAAAGTAAGACATCCCCCGAAAATAAGACCTGCTTCCAGTTTTGCCTCTCGCTGTCATATAAGGCATCCCCCCCAAAATAAGACCTCCCCGATCATAAGGCCTCCCCCCAACATAAGGCCTCCCTGGAATAGAAGGCCCCCGAAGCTACCGTCAGGCGTCTGACTCCTGATTTAAAGAGACCTCACCCTGCCCGCACAGCTCTGGCTGCATGTGCTGCGGCCCATCCGGGAGCTGGTTGGTGATGACGACTACTGTCCCATAGACAGGGAATACATTTCCTTTTTTTTGTTCAACAATGAATGTGTACCGTCTTCTTTTTCATGGAAAAATAAGACATCTCCTGAAAATAAGACCTAGCGCCTCTTTGGGAGCTAAAATGAATAGAAGACACGGTCTTATTTTCGGGGAAACAGGGTATCTCTCTCCCTTCCTCTCTTAAAAAAAAAAAAAAGAAAAGAAAATCAATAAAAAAATATTTTAAAAAAACTAACCAAGTGGAGATGGACTCATGGATACACAGAGCTGTCAGAGGCGAGGCTGAGGGAGAAGGGGGAAAGCATTTAACAAAGAATTGAGAGACAGAGAGAGAGAGAGAGAGAGAGAGAGAGAGAGAGAGAGAGAGAGACTCATGACCTTAGCTGGTTTGGCTCAGTGAATGGAGCGTCGGTCTGTGGACTGGAGGGTCCCAGGTTTGACACTGATGTTTCCTTCTCTCTCCCTCCCTCCCTCTCTGAAATCAATATATATTTATTTATTGAAAAAATAAAAAGGAAAGAAAGACTCATGGGCGCAGACAGCAGTATGGCGATTGCCGGAGGGAAAGAGGAAGTGGGGGAAGGCAGGAAGGGGGAGAGGGGAGAGGTACAGGGAGATGGGAGGAGGCGGGGCTTGGGGTGGTGACCCCACAGAGGATGTGCTGCATAACTGTACCCTGGAACCCGGACGATTTTAAGTCTATTTTATTGCTTTGTTACAGAGAGGAGGGAGAGGGAGAGGGAGAGGGAGAGAGAGAGAGAGTTAGGAACATCCATCAGCTGCCTCCTGCACGCCCCCTATGGGGGGGGTGTCCACCACCAAGGTACATGCCCTTGCCTGGAACCGAACCTGGGACCCTTCAGTCCACAGGTCGATGCTCCATCCACAGAGCCACACTGGTTAGGGCTCATTAACTTACGTTTGACAGGCCCGTTAAGCTAGAAACTTTATGAGTTGGACTCTGACAACACTGTGGGGTATTTGTGTGTGTGTGTGCGAGTGCGTGCGTGCGTGTGTGTGTGTGTGTGTGTGTGTTTATGACAATGACATCCGATCTGATATCGGCTCCCGGCAGGGAGCAGGGTGAGTAGGCTTTTCTATGACTTACACAGTCGTCCCGAGCAGGAGTGCGACCCACCACCCATCGCTGCTGCCCTGTCCTCGGTGACTCCCTGCCCTGCGCTGGGGACTCTACATCCCCTCAGTGCTTGATACCTAGGGCGGGCGTGCGCTTCCCAGTCCCTCTGAACCTCTGGCCCCGCTGCCCAGACCGCTTTTCCTGGGCGAGGACCGCCAGTCCGTTCTGTCCCGTTAGCGTCCCTGCAAGGAGCAGCCCGCCTCGAGCCAGGGCCTCTGAGCCAGGGCCTCCGAGCCAGGGCCTCCGAGCCGGGCCGCAGGGAGCATCCTGGGGACAGGGACCCGACCCCACCCTGGCCGGCACACCCTCTCTCTGGCACGGTCCCCACGGCCAGAGGAGGGTGGTGGTGGCGGAGGCCACAGAGAGGAGTTTCTGGTTAAGAGAAACAGCACACACCCCAAAAATAATTGGAAGGAAGGGAGGGAGGGAGGAGAGAGAGAGAGAGAAGGAAGAGGAAGAGAGAGAGAGGAAGAGGAAGGCAGAAAACGGGGGAGCTTCAACAATAGGAAAAAAAGGGCCGGTAAGAGCGAAAGAAGCCCGTTGAACGGAGACTCACCAGCCTGACACCAGCCACGTCCTGTCGGCCCTCAGCCAGCACGCCGGCGGCGGGAGAAGCCAGGAGCCACGCACCCGCACCCGTCGTCGTTCCCTCTTATTGGCCGAGGGGGCTCCTCCCGACCAGCTTCACCTGGGCTCGGGCTCACCTGTCTGTCTCCAGCTTCTTCCTTCTCCTTCCTCTTCTCCATCCTCCTCCTCGCTCCGCTGCTACAAGGTCGCCCACCCCCCAGTGGAGATGCCGGAGCTTTGGGGGGGTCCGGCTGAGCACCATCACGTGGGGCGGTGCCCCGGGGAAGAACTTCAGGCGGCCATCCGTCCCCTCCACCGCGGGGATCGGACAAGGAGCCGTTTAACGGGGGCGGGGGTGAGGTAAGGAGAGGCAGGAAGGAGATGGGAAGAGACGGCCCTCACCCAGGTGGTAGGTATCTGGAGGCTCGCTCGGCCCCAAACCCCCGCACCTGGGACCTGACAAGACGGCTGGTCGGCCCGGCTGGGGAGCCCCGCTGGTCGGAGCATCGTCCCCAATATTCCGCCAAGGTTGTGGGTTCCATCCATCCCTGGTCAGGGCGCCTACAAGAAGCAACCGAGGGGTGCGTCGAGTGCAATAGCCAGTCTGTCTTCTCCCTCTTTCGCTCTCTCTCCCTCAATTAAAACAAAATTTTTCAATAAAACATCTCCTTGGGTGAGCATTTAAAAAATTAGGAAAAAATAAATAAATAAAACCTCATAATTAAGGAACAATTAGGAAAGACTCAGCTGGCGTGCTCGGTGGTTGAGCATTCATCCATGAATCCGGATTCCTGGTTAGGGCACGTGCCTAGATTGTCAGCTGGATCCCCCAAATTGGGGTGTGCAGGAAGCAACCTATCAATGATTCTCTCTCATCATTTTAAAAAAATTACATATATTATTGATTTTTTTTTATACAGAGAGGCAGGGGAGAGGGAGAGAGTTAGATGAGAGAGAAACATCTATCAGCCGCCTCCTGCCCGCCCCCCACTGGGGATGTGCCCGCAACCAAGGCATGTGTCCTTGACCGGGAATCAAACCTGGGACCCCACAGTCCACAGGCTGACACTCCACCCACTGAGCCAAACCGGTTTTGGCTAGAGTCTTTAAAATACACACACACACACACACACACACACGTATGTTTTTATTGATTTCAGAGAGGAAGGGAGACGGCGAGGGAGATAACAACATCCTTGATGAAAGAGAATCTCGAATTGGCCACCTCCTGGCACAGCCCCTGCTGGGGAATTCAGCCCTACAACCAGGCAGGTGTCCTTGAATGGAATCGAACTGGAACCCTTCGGTCTGTGGGCTGATGCTCTATCCACGGAGCTAAATCAGCCAAGGCCCAAACATAGAGTCTTACATCCATGAGGATGGAGAAAATGGCTCTCCTAGTCCCCAGAGCTGGGCCCACCTCATCTTGAATGGGCGTAAGACGGGAGTCATCCTAGAGGGCGGGTCTATCCCAAACTCTATATTTTAACTGGAAACGTTGGGGGTCGTCTTCTACACCCTGTTGTCTTCGATGCCGGAAAATACGGGTAATTCGAGAGAGAATTGGTGAAATAGAAGCTAGCATAGGATTCTCCGGAGACAGCGTGAAGAGAGACAAAGAGGCAAAGACAGCAGAGATGAGGAGTAAAGCAAGACAGCGTGGCACATTTAACAGGAACCCCAGAAAGAGAAAATGCTTAAAGAAGTAATGGCTAAAATTTTCCCATAGAAAGACTCCACTCTACAGATCCAAGCATCCTTACTTGTCCCTAGTAGGAACCTGGGTGGTGGGCGAGGGGATGGGTTAATCTAGGTGGGCCTCGCTCTCAAGGCGGAAGTGGGTTGGCTGTCTGTGAAGTGGGACCGACCTGCAGGGATGACGGGACTGCAGGTCTCCTATCTCCCTGGCGAGCCTGGCCTGGTGGGCGTGGCGTCCACAGCAGAGTAGACTAGCAATGTCTCCTCTCGTGGCAGCTGGAGGCGGGACCCTGAGGTCCAGGGGTGTGGGCAGGGCTGGCTCCTCCCGGGACCCCTCCTGGGCCAGAGATGGCCATCTCTTCCCTGTGTCCTCAGAGGTCGTCCCTCTCTACACAGCCATGTCTTCTTTTGGGGGAAAAACGTGTTTTGATTAGAGAGAGAGAGAGAGAAACATCAATGGGAGAGAGAAACATCGGTCAGTTGCCTTCCTCGCCGATCTGCAACCTGGGTCTGTGCCCTGACCAGGAGTCCAGCCCACCACCTTTGGGGGCAAAAGATGATGCTCCAACCAACCGAGCCACTCCGCCAGGGCATTAATATTCCCTTCTTTCTTTTGAAATATGTATTTTTAAATATATTGTATTGATTTTTTACAGAGAGGAAGAG
The DNA here is from genome assembly GCA_004026805.1 of Lasiurus borealis. NCBI lineage: Eukaryota > Metazoa > Chordata > Mammalia > Chiroptera > Vespertilionidae > Lasiurus > Lasiurus borealis. The sequence goes on along the minus strand of PVJN01013316.1, from coordinate 38,167 downwards.
AGAGAGAGAGTTAGAAACATCGATGAGAGAGAAACATCCATCAGCTGCTTCCTGCACACCTCCTCCTGGGGATGTGCCCACAACCAAGGTACATGCCCTTGACCGGAATTGAACCCGGGACCTTTCAGTTGACAGGCTGAAGCTCTATCCATTGAGCCAAACTGGTTTTGGCCTCTTCTTTCTTAAAAAAAAAAAAAAAGATATATATATATATTTATTTAACATATTTTCTGAATATACCCAGATTTTGTATAACCTTCTCTAGAAATAACTATAGTTATCTTTTTAAAAAATATATATATTTTATTGATTTTTCACAGAGAGGAAAGGAGAGAGATAGTCAGAAACATCAATGAGAGAGAAACATTGATCAGTTGCCTCCTGCATGCCCCCTACTGGGGATGTGCCCGCAATCAAGTACCTGCCCCTGACCGGAATCGGACCCGGGACCGCCAAGTCTGCAGGCCGACGCTCTATCCACTGAGCCAAACCGGTTTTGGCAAAATCATTGTGTTTTTTTAATATATTTTTATTGATTTTTTTTTACAGAGAGGAAGGAAGAGGGATAGAGAATTAGAAACATTGATGAGAGAGAAACATCCATCAGCTGCCTCCTGCACACCCCCTACTGGCACGCAACCAAGGTACATACCCTTGACCGGAATCGAACCCGGGACCTTTCAGTCCACAGGCTGATGCTCTATCCACTAAGCCAAACCAGTTTCTGCCTTAAAATATTTTTTACTGATATCAGAGAGGAAGGTAGAGGGGGAGAGAGAGAAACACCCATGATGAGAGAGAATCCTGGATCGGCTGCCTCCTGCATGTGCCCTGGACTGGGCATCCAACCACCCATGACCTCCCGGTTCCTCAGTTCCTCGGTTGAAGCTCAACCCCAGAGCTCCGAGGGCTGCCTTCTCTTAAAGGACACCTGTCTTGGTGGAGGAGAGCGAAACCTAATGACCTCCCTCTAACCTAGCCGCCTCTCTGAAGACCCGCCTCCACCTGCAGTCGCCCTTCCAGGAGCTGGGGTCAGAGCAGCCCCGTGGACGTCCGTCCGGACGCCACCGGCTTCTCGGGGATCCGAGAGACCCAGCAACGTGCAAGGTGCCGGCTCAGAGCTCACCACGCGTCGCCTCCATGGGTCTTACTCGCCAAAGCGAGGCCAGGCCAGGCCAGCCCTGGGGCAGGGGTGGCGAGCAGACGTCTCCCCGAGTTGGGGTGAGCTGCAGCGTCTCGTGGCCACGAGCCGGGGTTCAGAGAGGAGCAGACGGGAGTGGCCAAAGGCACCATCTCCCCCAGAGCCGTAAACCCATGCCCCAGGCGCCAGACAGCTGGAGGTGCCGCCCACGGGACTGGGCACTTCTCCCGGGGGAGGGGAGGCTGCTGCAGGCTGGGTGCCTGCCAGCGGAGCCCAGCCCCTGTGAGGCCCGCTCCCTCCTCCCCGGCAGCCGATGCCTGAAGGAGCTCAGCCTGCTAGGACCCCTTGGACCGTGGCAGCGGCTGTGTGCCGCCCTGAGGCACCCGGGTGCGGGCTGCGGCTCTGGGGTGAGCGCTGTGCGTGGGGGGGCCTGGAGCTGAGGGGGTGCTGAGTGTGGGGGGGGTGGGGGCCAGTGTGAGACCCCCACGGTCTGGTCTGGCTGAGTTTAAATGCCAACGAGACGCCCAGGCTTGAGGGGGCGGTAAAGGAAATAGGGGCCAGCGTGCAGGAGGAGCGCAGTGACCCCTGACCCCAGTCCATGGCGGCACTGGTCTTGTGAGGCAGCCATCGTCCTGCGGGCAGGGGGGTAAGAGCATCCATCTCGGAACCAGGTTGGATTCACGGTCAAGGGCACTCACTGGCTGGGTTGCAGGCTCCATTCCTTCCAGGGGGGGCGTGCTGGAGGCGATCCCCTCGATGTCTCTCTCTCTCTCTCTCTCTCTCTCTCTCTCTCTCTGCCTTTCTCCCTCTCTGAAATCCATAAAAAAAAAACATAGATTTCAAAAGAGATAGAGAAGGGCCCTCACCAGTGTGGCTGAGTGGATATAGCGTCGGCCTGCGGACGGAAGGGTCCTGGGTTCGATTCTGGTCCAGGGCATGTACCCGTAGGAGGTGTGCAGGAGGCGGCTGATCGATGTCTCTCTCTCATCCATGTTTCTAACTCTATCCCTCTCCTTTCCTCTCTGTAAAAAATCAATAAAATATATTAAGAAATAAAGTAAAATAAAAGTAAATTAGGTCCTGATATTTAGATGAATAAATAATAAATTTTAAAAACGAACAGAGAAGGAAGGAAGAGCGCGAGGCGAGTAGAGCCCTCTGTGCTTGCCAGGCGGCACGGAGCTGACTGAGGAGGAGAGCGGAGCTCCCGGGGCTGAGGCCAGAGGAGCCAGCGCCGTCACCGTCCGGACCCCAGGGGCAGGCGTGGCTGCAGGCCACCTGGACTGTCAGACTCCACAGCGGCTCCCGAGGATCAGTATCGGAGCTCCCCCTCTCCCTCCCCACACGCGCACACAGACACACACACACACAGACACATACACACACACACACACACAGAGACATATACACACAAACAGACACACACACACAGACACACACAGATACACACACATATACATACACAGACACATACACACACATATACACACAGAGGCACACACATATATACACACAGAGAGACACATACACACAGATACACACACACAGACACACACACACAGATACACACACGTATACATACACAGACACATACACACATACACACACATACACATATACACACAGAGGCACACACACATATATACACACAGAGAGACACATACACACACACAGAGAGACATATACACACACACAGACACACACACAGACACACACAGATACACACACATATACATACACAGACACACACACAGACACATACACACACAGAGAGACATATACACACACAGACACACACAGACACACACAGATACACACACACAGACACACACACAGGTACACACACAGAGACACATACACACGCAGACACACAGAGATACACACAGAGAGACACACACATATATACACACACAGAGACACACATAGATACACACACACAGATACACACACAGACACAGATACACACACAGATACACACACAGACACATACACACACAGACACACACAGAGACACACACACAGACACACACATATATATACACACACAGACACAGACACACACACAGATACACACACACAGACACACACACAGACACAGATACACACACATACACAGATACAAACAGACAGACACACACACAGATACACGCACACAGACACATACACACACAGATACACACACAGAGACACATACACACAGAGACACACACAGATACACACAGATACACACAGACACACACAGACCCACACAGATACAAAGACACAGATACAGACACACACAGACACACACAGATACACACAGACACACACAGAGACACACACACATATACACACAGAGACACATACAGACACACAGACAGACACATATATACACACACAGACACATACACACACAGACACACACACAGACACAGATACACACAGACACACACACAGATACACAGACACACACACAGAGACACACACATATACACACACAGAGACACATACACACACACGTACACACAGAGACACACACAGATACACACACAGAGACACATACACACATATACACACAGAGAGAGACACACACACACATACACACACAGAGACACACAGAGACAGACACACACAGACACACACAGACACACACATATATACACACAGAGAGAGACACATACACACACACAGACACACACAGATACACACAGACAGACACACACATATATACACACAGAGAGACACATACACACACAGACACACACATATATACACACAGAGAGACACATACACACACAAAGACACACACAGATACACACACAGAGACACAGATACACACAGACACACACAGATACACACAGACAGACACACACACAGACACACACATATACACACAGAGACACACAGAGACAGACACACATACACAGACACACAGATACACACACAGACACACACACATATACACACAGACACATACACACACAGATACACACACAGACACACACAGATACACACAGACACATACACACATATACACACATATATACACAGAGAGACACATACACACACAGACACACACAGATACACACACAAAGACACAGATACACACACACAGACACACACAGACATATATACACACAGAGAGAGACACATACACACACAGATACACACAGACAGACACACACACAGACACACACATATACACACACAGACACACACAGAGATACACACAGACACACACATAGAGACACATACACACATATATACACACAGACACATACACACATATATACATACAAAGACACACACAGACACACACATATATACACACAGAGAGACACATACACACACAGACACACACAAATACACACACAGAGACACAGATACACACACAGACACACACACACAGACACACACACGTGTACCTGCTCTGTGCCCGGGAACCCTAAATTATGTCCCCCCCTCCTCCCCTGCCTCTCCAACGCTCCCAGGACCCTGTTCAGAGGAGTTTTATTTAATACACGTTAAATTGTGTATTCACATGGGCTTTATTCACTTTGTGACTTTGTGGCAAGCCATGGGGAAGCTTTCAATGACCTGTTAACCCTTCAATGAAGTTTTGTATCTTAAAACATGTTGTAAAATCCTTTTTTAAAAAATGTCTATTTATTTTAGAGAGAGAAAGGGGGGACCATGGATTGGTGGGTGTTGGGTTTGGTGTTGCTTTTTAATACATTTTAATATATTTTTAATTGATTTCAGAGAGGAAGTAAGAGGGAGAGAGAGAGCGAGAAACATTAATGATGAGAGAGAATCATTGATGGGCTGCCTTCTTCATGCCTCCCCCCCCACACACCCACTGGGGATCGAGTCCACAGCCCGGGCATGTGCCCTTGACCAGGAATCGAACCCTGACCTCCTGGCTCCTAGGTCGACGCTCAGCCACAGAGCCGGGCTGGCCGGGCAAACCCAGCTTTATAATTACGCTAAGTGTGTGCATACATTGTGGGACACCCTATAGAGCTATCATCTCTCCTCTCTAATGAAGAGGGATATGCTCATTGTCCGTCACTCCATCACAAAGATGGCGGCACCCACAGCTCAGGCCAAGTTCCCATCAGGAGCCTTAACAAGCAATCAGCAGGGACTGAGGCTACCTTCCCCAAACCCTTGGGGCTTGACAGGGGACCTCAGGCCACGCCCCCTGACCTCAGGCCACGCCCCCCGACCTGGAAGGGCTTGACAGGGGACCTCAAGGTGTGCTTCCCATCCTGGTGCTGATCTAGGGGACCTCAGGCTGCTCACCCCACCCCCACCCCCACCGCCCCAGCACTGGGCCAGGGGACCTGAGGCTGGGCCCCCCTGCCTAGCTGAGCTTGACAGGGAACCACAGGCCATGGCTCCCACCCAGTGGAGCTTGATGGGGGACCTCAAGGTGCACCCTCAGTGCTGGTTCCGGGAAACCCAGGCCGTACCCCTGCCCAGCGGGGCTTGACGGGGGACCTCAGGCCATGCTCCCCACTCAACGCGATTTGAGAGGGGATCTCAGGCCGTGTCCCCCACCTGGTGGGACTTGATGGACTCAAGGCACGGCCCTGCCCCTGTCTGGGCTGGGGGACCTCAGGCCACGCCCCTGTCCTGGTGCTGGGCCAGGGGACCTGAGGCTAACCCCCTGTCCAGCAGGGCTTGACAAGCGTGGGACTGGCTGGGTCTGGATCTAGCCCAATGAGAAGGGGGTGGTTGGCCAGATCGGGGTCTCACACAATTTTGAGGTGAATGTGGATGGGCAGGGACTTGACTCTGGGTCCCGGGGTGTGCCCCAGACTCTGACAGGAGGAAGGTTTTCATATACATTTTACTAATCCTCTTTCATCTCTGACGCTTCTATTGTAGAGAAAGAGCAAATAGCAATATTAAACTATTTCCTCTCATGAATCCCATTTAATGTGCACAGACTTTGAGCACCGGGTCAGCCGTTTTAAAATGATAATGCGTAACCTGCATAGCCCTACCCCTGGCGGGGTTGCTCAGTTGATTGGAGCGTCGTCCCGATACGCCAAAGTTGTGGCTTCCAATCCCTCTTGGGGGCATACACAGCAACCAACCACGGAACACGTGAACCAGTGCGACAGCAAATGCATGTTCCTCTCCCTCCTCCTCCTCCTCTGGTTGAAAGAAGGGCTTGGGTGAGAGAAGGGGATGCATAATCTACAGTCACAGACGACTGTGCAGGGGTGGCGAGGAGAAAGAGTGGGGGTGGGGAGTCTGGATGGAAGTGGGGAAAGGGTTGGGGTGGGATATGGAGACATCTGTAATAGTGACAATAAAAATCAAGTTAAAGCTGAAACCGGTCAGGCTCAGTGGATAGAGCGTCGGCCTGCGGACTGAAAGGTCCCGGGTTCGATTCCGGTCAAGGGCATGTACCTTGGTGCTGGAACCTGCTGGCAATTGAACAGCACCTGAATGAGGGGGCGAGGATAAGAAAAAGACAGACAAGAAAAGATGGGGTTGGGAGGTCTGAGACTTGAGTCTGCAGCCCCGAGTTTATTTCCAGCACAGTATTTAAGCACAAGCAGAGGAGGGAGTTACACAAATCAGGTATTTGCAAACACAGTCACTGACCTTCTAAGGAATCAAGACCTTGCAAGATCTTGCACACAGGCATCAGCATTTTTCCAGCCAAGCTGTTCAGTGATGTCTGAACTCTGCATTCACACCTCTGTTTATTAAACTGAAGGGTGAGAAAGCAGAGAGCTATGTCCAGAGCCTGCATTCAGGTCTCTAGGACCCCCGTATGCCCGGGGCAGCTTCCCACACTTTGGTTGTAGGCACGTCCTCAATAGGGGTCGTATGGGAGGCAGCTGATCGATGCCTCTGTCTCACTGATGTTTCTAGATCTCTATCCCTCTCCCTTCCTCTTCGTAAAAAAATCAATAAAATACAGTGGTACCTCGAGATACGAGTGCCCTAACATATGAGATTTTTGAGATATGAGCCGCCGAGAGAGCGATTTTTGCTTTGAAATACGAGCAACAGTTGAGATAGGAGTAATCTTGCAGGTTGGCCGGCTGCACACGACCCACCCGTTTACCGCGACTCGAGCGTCTCATAGTTTCCCATGCCTCAAGGTTACGGAACGAATTAAACTCGTATCTTGAGGTACCACTGTATATTTAAAAAATATTAAAAAAATAATAATAAAGTAAAATACTCTGATGAGCAGGAGGTGGGAGGTGGGTGGTGTGAAGGATGAAATGAACTCTGACCCAGCGAGACAGAGTGGATTGAGAGTGGTTCCAGCCGAAACCGGTTTGGCTCGGTGGATGGAGCGGCAGCCTGCAGGGTCTCAGGTTCGATTCTGGTCAAACCTTGGTGGCAGGCACATCCCCAGTAGGAGGTGTGCAGGAGGCAGCTGATGGATGTCTCTCTCCTGTAGGTGTTTCTGACTCTCTCCCCCTTTCCCTTCCTCTCTGTAAAACATCAATAAAATACAAAAAAATAGTGTTTTGTTTTTTTTAAAAAGAGTGGTTCCAAAAAAAGAACTAAATACATATGGGGGGAAGAGAGACAAAAATTAATAAAAGAAATAAAAAATTGGGGGCGGGGATTGTAAATATTTTTCTCTTTTTCCCGTCCCGCGCGGCTCGAGAGCCGTCCTGTTTCTGAGTTGGGGTGGCTGGGATGGAGACAATGGAAGAGACGGACAGACAGACACAGATGTGAGGGAAAGGCTGGGGCTGGGTGGGCCCGCTGTCCTCTGACACAACAGGGACAGGCACCGAGGCCCAGAGCCGAGACCCCAGTGTTTATTTTACACCGTTTCCCCGAAAGGAAGGCATCCCCCGAAAATAAGACCTACTTCTCGTGTTGCCTGTCGCTGTCATATCAGGCATCCCCCTGGGAAAATAAGACCTCCCCGGTCATAAGGCCTCCCCGGAACATAAGGCCCCGGAAGCTCCCGTCAGGCGTCTGACTCCTGATGTAGAGACCTCGCCCTGCCCGAACAGCTCCGGCTGCATGTGCTGCGGCCCATCCGGGAGCTGGTTGGTGATGACAACGACTGCCGTCCCCAAGACAGGTCATACATTTCCTTTTTTTTATTTTTTATTTTTGTTCAACAATAAATCTGTACCGTCTTCTTCATGGAAAAATAAGACGTGCCCTGAAAATAAGACCTAGCACACCTTTGGGAACAAACATGAATCTAAGACACTGTCTTATTTTCGGGGAAACAGGGTACCAGGAAGTTTTACTTTGTACAGGCAAAGGAGATTATTCGCATTTCTGCATGGTGCTTGGTGGGATTTAAATCATAAAGACCCACTCCCTGAGGTCCAGCTGACAACCCTCCTGCCTTCTGGGCCGAACGTGTCTCCAGCACGTGGCTTTGCCTCTCCCGCCTGGATTCCACTGACAATTAAAGAGAATTAAATAAAAAATAACAAAAGTAAAGTGAAATGCATGTAATGAGGGCATGCATTAAAAAAAAAAAAAAGAATCAGGGATCGGCTGCCTCCTGCCCACCCCTCTCTGTGCCTTCCCCCACGCTCTCTCCATGGAGAAGGAAAAGAGAGGATCTGGAGGTCTGTCGGATTTATTTAATCATATTTAATCACAGTCCGATAATTGTGGAATGATAATGACATCACGACACCGCTTCGCCCACAAGAAATGAAGCTTTGGTCTCCTCCACTGATTTTTATAGGCTTTGCTTTATTGAATCTTGGCCACACGCTCAAGAATTTCAGACATTACATCAAAAACAAAAAATAAACAAACAAAAAACCTTAAAGCCCACATAGGTTCTCGGGGTCGAACAGTCTTCAGGGAGGACGCGGGAGGTGGGTGTTGAATATGCTGCCCACAACTCCGTGGGGAAGCAATCAAGGCAACAGCCCTTCATCGCACAAACAGTGCCCCCCCCCCTCCCTGCCTGAAACAATACATCGGCGAGGACCGCCCGGGGGTTGTGTTCCAGAACCTTCCAGGGGAAAGCTGGGGCGTCCCGTCCTTGGTCACCACCACCACTTGTCTTCAAGCTCGTTGAAATCCCACTTACACAGGATCCTCAGAAAACGCCCCTTCTCCCGTAATTCCTGCAACTGCCCTTCTACTAGATGGCCTAAGTCTTTCTCCAGCCTGCAAGAAAAAAATAAAAGAATAGAGAATTAGAAGAGATCATTGGCTAAGGCTGAAGTCAGCAAACTCATTCGTCCATGGAGCCAACTATCAGCAGGACAACAATGGACATTTCTTTGGAGAGCCAAATATTTTTTATTTTTTTTTTAAATGTACTTTATTGATTTTTTACAGAGACGAAGGGAGAGGGATAGAGAGTTAGAAACATCAATGAGAGAGAAACACCGATCAGCTGCCTCCCGCACCACCCCCACTGGGGATGTGCCCTCCAGCAAGGTCCATGCCCTTGACCAGAATCGAACCTGGGACCCTTCAGTCCGCAGGTTGTGGCTCTATCCACTGAGCTATACCGGTTAGGGCAAGAGCCAAATTTTTTAAATTTAAACTTCTTCTAACGCCACTTCAGAATAGATTCACCCAGGCTGTGGCATTTTGTGGAAGAGCCACACTCCAGGGGCCAAAGAGCTGCGGTTTGCCAACCACTGGGCTAAGGGGATAAATACATAAGCTCGCCTGTTTGTCCTCATTTATTTTATATAGCTATATTTATTATTGATTGCAGAGAGGAAGGAAGAGGGAGAGGGAGATAGAAACATCCATGATGAGAGAGAATCATGGATCGGCTGCCTCCCTGCACGCGCCCCCTACTGGGGATCGAGCCTGCAACCCGGGCCTGTGCCCTTGACTGGAATGAAACCCCAGGACCCTTCAGCCTGAAAGCCAATGCTCTATCCACTGAGCCAAACCAGTAAAAAATACATTAAAAAAATAAATAATACCCAAAGCAGAGAGGCTGGGACAGACTGACGTCCCTTGATGTGGGGTTGAGGAGGTGGAGGGAGGACAAAAAGGAGATAAACCAAAGAACTCACATACTTACATGCATGGCCCATGCCCATGAACGTGGCAATCGGGTACGGAAGACTGGAGTGAACGGGGGAAGGGGCGGGGAGTGGGGAGGGAAATGGGAGATATGTGTAATACTATCAACAATAAAAATATATTTTTTAAAAGTTAAAACAGCCCTGGCCAGTGTGGCTCAGTGGCTAGAGCATCGCCTGGGGACTGAGGGGTCCCAGGTTTGATTCCGATCAAGAGCATGTCCCTGGGTGGCGGGCATATCCCCAGTAGGGGGCATGCAGGAGGCAGCTGATCGATGTCTTTCTCTCATCCATGTTTCTACCTCCCAATCCCTCTCTCTTCCTCTCTGTAAAAAAAAAAAATCAATAAAATATATTTTTTAAAAAGTTAAAACAAATAAATTGAATCTATATATATAAAACCCTAATATGCAAATAGACCAAACAGTGGAACAATGCAACAACTGGTCGCTATGACGTGTGCCAACCACCAGGGGGCGCGCACACACGCACATGCACACACACGCGGGACATGGTGGGCATCGGCAGAGGCAGGATGGTGGAGCAGGTGAGCGGGGCACCAGGCTAAGGGGGGAGACCGGTCCCTGTCCTTGGGACAAGCCTTTGGTGGCTGCTGGAAACTCTGCTCCCCTGCGCCGGGTCCCACCTGGTCCCAATGGCTCAGTGCCTTCAGCAGACGCGAGCAGCGGCCGCCTCCCCCACCCCCCCTGCGGGCCTCTTCCCCACCTCCCCCTGCTCCTGAGGGGCCATGGGGGGGGGCAGCTGCTGTCACACGCGCCGAGGGCACTGGCCCCGCTCGCACCCGCTGCTTGTGCCACCAGCAGGTGCAAGCAGAGAGGGGACTGGGGGCCCCAGTGAGAGGGGCCAGGTGGGTGCAGAGGATGACCTGAGACCGCCCCTGTACCCATCACAGCCTGACAGCCCACAGTTCCTCTCAAGGTGCACGGATTTGTGCTCTAGGCCCCTGGTATCTACATATTACCCAGCCCTTCCTCACACCTCACGGGGAGGGGCATGTAGAGCCGGCGTTACCCGAGCTTCTGCAGCCCGCACGAGGGCTTCCGCAGAGCGGTCCACAGCGTGAGGACGCCCTCGGGCCCCAGGTCGTTGCCCACAAGGTTCAGGTGCACCAGGCTCTTCCTGGCGCCGAGCGCCGTGGCGAGGTCCTTGCAGCAGGCAGAGGTGAGACTGCAGCTCTCCAGCCTGCAGTGGGGCGGGCGGGAAAGGTGAGTGGCGGCCGTTCTCTGACATCGGGAAAAAATCAGAAACGAAAAGCCGTACGGTTACCCCGTGGACCACTACGCGGCCACGAGAAAGGGACGTTGACCCTCGGGGACAGCACGGGGTGGGGCCTGGAGAACCTCACGCTACGTGACATACGCCAGTCCAGAGAGAGGCAGGCGCCATGCGGTCTCACTCACACGTGGAGTCTAAAGCACAAAGCCAATAACGAACACAGATAGAGCCAGAGGCACAGATGCCTGGGACAGGCAAACGGGTCTCGGAGGGCAGGCGGGCGTGGACTGGGTGAGAGAAGGTGAAAGGGTTAGCCCATAGAAGCATAGAGGCATAACTCAGACGCAGACCACAGCAGGGTGAGAGCCAGGGGGGAGGGGGCAGGGGCTGCATGGAGGGGGGCAAGATGGGGACATCTGTAAGAGTGTCAAAATAAAAATAAAATTAAAGAAAAAAAGAGAACATGAAAAAGAAATCTACAAGCAAAGAGATTTTTAATATCCTCTACGATGAAAGCCGAATAGGCTAGGTGTCTGGTTGACCCGCTGGCCGTTCAATCAATCAAAGTGTAATATGCTAATGATAGGCTAAGGCTGTTCAACCTAATAGGCTGTCTGGTTGACCAGTTGGCCGTTCAATCAAAGCACAACATGCCCATGTTATACGTACTAAGGTTGCTGAACTGCTCGCTATGATGTGCACTGATCACCAGGGGGCAGACAGTCAACCGGTCAAACCAGTTGCTATGATATGCTTTATGCCCGCTACTGGGGAATCAAGCCCAAACCAGGGCATGTGCCCTGACCCAGAATCCAACCTTGCTATAATGTGCACTGACACCGGGGGGCAGACACTTCAACCAGCGGGGGTCCAGTCCATCGGGATGGAGTGAGATAGGCTGGACACACCGGGAGCCCTCCCACATCCCTCCCAGCCCGGACCGTGCACCGGTGGGGTCCCTCGGCCTGGTCTACGCCCTCTCACAATCTAGGACCCCTTGGGGGATATCAGAGAGCTGGTTAAGGGACCCCATTGGTGCACGAATTCGTGCACGGGGTCTCTAGTGTATATCGACAGCAAGGAGATGTTTAAAGAACTTTGTCCTTCCCCATTCTCCCTCCCCACCCTTCCTCACGCCCTCAGGCCCATGTGTCCTCTGTCCCCGCCCAGGAGGGAGCAGGGTCCGGCCCACTCACCCCAGCGTGTTCAGGGTGCAGCTGGGCCGTTTCAGAGTCGCGCACAGCCGCTTCCCTCCGGCGTCCCCAATGTGGTTTCCCCCGACGTCCAGCACCTTCAGGCCAGAGCTGCGCCCCAGGGCCTCTGCCAGCACCCAGCAGCCCTCCTCCCCGAACGCGCACTCCGACAGGCTGCGGGATGCAAGCATGCCGATGTCACAGGACCTTGCTCATAGGGGGACCAAAAAGGAACCCAATAAACCGGAGATCGAACCTCGACCCAGAGTCTGGCTGACGTGGCTCCGTGGTTGAGCATCAACCCGAGAATCAGGAGGTCACGGTGCGTTCCATTCCCGGTCAAGGGCACAGGCCGGGGCTGCAGGCTTGATTCCCCAGGGTGGGAGTGTAGGAGGCAGCCGATCCATGATTCTCTCCTCATCACAATGTTTCTCTCTCTCTCTCTGCCTCTCCCATCCTCTCTGACATTAATAAAGATATATATGTATATGTGTGTGTGTGTGTGTTTTAAAAAAATAGACACAGAGACCTAGAAGCATAGAACAACGGTGGAACCTCAGCGGGAAGGCAGAAGAGGGTGGGTGGGAAGAGATCTACCAGAGAACTTGTAGGCATAGGGACACAACCCAGACACAGAGACAATGGGGTGGGGAGAACCTGGCGTGGGAGAGCAAGCTGGAAGAGGTGAATGGGGCGGGGAGGACCTATGTAATACTTTCCATGATAAAGATTTTCGCCGTCCTAACCGGCGTGGCTCAGTGATAGAGTGTCGGCCTGCAGACTGAAGGTTCCAGGTTTGATTCTGGTCAAGGGCATGTGCCTTGGTTGCAGGCACATCCCCAGTGGGAGGTGTGCAGGAGGCAGCTGATCGATGTTTCTAACTCTCCCTTCCTCTCTGTAAAAACTCAATAAAATATATTTTAAAAAAAAGATTTTCGCCAACACTGGTTTGGCTCAGTGGATAGAATGTCGGCTTGCAGACTGAGAGGTCCCAGGTTCGATTCCGGTCAAGGGCATGTATCTTGGTTGCGGGCACATCCCCAGTGTGTGTGTGTGTGTGGGGGGAGGGTGTAGGAAGCAGCTGATTGATGTTTCTCATTTATGTTTCCAGCTCTCTGTCCCTCTCCCTTCCTTCCTCTCTGTAAAAAAAAAAATCAATGAAGTATATTTTAAAAAGAGAAAAATAAATATTTTCTTTTTAAATATTCAAGAGGGACAGCTAATCTGAGGCCTCAGTTTTTTGTTGCTGTTAATCTTCACCCAAGGATTTTTTTTCCATTGACTTTTAGAGAGAGCAGAAGGAAGAGAGGAATCATGTAAAAAAAAAAAACTGAAAAAAAATCTACAAGCAAAGAGATTTTTCAGGTCCTATCTAACAAAAGCCTACTAGGCTCAGTGTCTGGTTGGCCAGTTGGCCATTCAATCAACCCAAACACAACATGCCCAGGATATAGCAAGGCTGCTCAACTGCTGGCTATGACGTGCACTGACCACCAGGGGGCAGACAGTCAACTGGTCAACCAGTCGCTATGATGTGCTTGATGCCGGCCACTGGGGAATCCAGCCCACAACCCGGGGCAGTGCCTGCCGACCCTGAATCCAACCTTGACCTCCCCGCTCAGAGGTCCCCGCTCCACCGCGGAGCCACGCCGGCCAGATGTGAACCTCTGCTTCCCCCCTGAGTGTCTGGGGTCTCAGGTCAGGCGAGGCAGGCCCGGCCCCAGGACCAGTGTCCCGGGAAACCCGGAGCTCCGGGCCTGGGGGGGCTGTGGGGACCCCCGGGCGCACGGCCTCCCCCACGTTGGCACCGCTGTGTCCGAGGCTCTGCGGCGCTCCCTCCCCGCGGCCTCGCCAGGCCTCAGACCCAGGGACCGGGCTCAGCAGTCACCCCGCTTTCCACTGTGCCCCCCGCACACACCCCGGGCTCCAACACGAGCCAAGGCGCCAGGAACCGCCGTGGACGCAAGGAGCCCCAGCTGGCACGCAGCGGCCCACACCCCGCAGGGCACTCACTCCAGGCTCTGCAGGCGGCAGGCGGCGGGGCTCAGGGCCTCGCTCAGAGCGCGCACCCCCTCGTCCCCCAGCCGGTTCCTCCTCAGGCTCAGGTGGGTCAGGCCCTGGTTCTGCAGGAGCGCCCGGGCCAGGTGCCCGCCGCTGGGCGCGCCCAGCTCGCAGGAGCAGAGCCTGTGGGTGCAGAGGGGCGCGGACAGACAGCAGCTCAGGCCCCAGCACGCCCGCCCCGGGGGCCCAGCGCCAGCCTCGGGGTCACCACCGCCCAGCCTCAGAGTCACCCCGGGATGCACAGAGGATCTGCGTGTGCCCACAGGTCCTGCCCTGTCCCAGCCTCAGACCCCGGCGCGGCAAGAATGCGCCCACCGTGGCTGGTGGTTAGAAGAGTTGTGGGTTCGATTCCTGGTCAAGGGCACCTACCTGGTCAGGGGCGTGCAGGAGGCATCTAATCAACATCTCTCTCTGTCTCTCACATCCATGTTTCTCTCTCTCCCCTTCCACTCTTTCTAAAAATCAATGGGGAAAATATATATCCTCAGGCGAGGATTACGAAAAGAAAAAAAGAAAGACAAACTTTAGTCCGGCCTAGCAGGTGTGGCTCAGTGGGTGGAGCGTTGGCCTGGAGACTGAAGAAGGCTCAGGTTCGATTCCGGTCAAGGGCACAGGCCTGGGTTTTGAGCTCAATGCCCAGTGGGGAGCATGCAGGAGGCAGCCGATCCATGATTCTCCCTCATCACTGATGTTTCTATGTCTCTCCCTCTTCCTTCTTCTCTGAAATCAGTCTAAATATATATATAAAATAGCCTTAAGTGTTACAATAATAATAATCTCATATAATAAAAGCTTAATATGCTAAGTGTCATCCATTCATCCAATCAAAACGTAACACACTGCCCTAACCGATTTGGCTCAGTGGATAGAGCATCAGCCTGTGGACAAGGGCATGCAACTTGGTTGCGGGCACATCCCCAGTGGGGGGTGTGCAGGAGGCAGCTGATGGATGTATCTCTCCCATCGATGTGTCCAACTCTCTATCCCTCTCTCTTCCTCTCCGTAAAAAAAAAAAATCAATAAAAATATATATTTTAAAAATGTAACATGCTAATGATATGCTCGCTATGATGTGCCCTGACCACCAGAGGCAAAACCCTCCGACCAGTACGTTAGCTTGCTGCTGGGGTCCAGCCAATCAGGACTGACAAGATGGGCCAGACATGCCCTGGAGCCCTCCCACAGTCCCTCCCCGGCTCCAATCGTGCACGGTGGGGTCCCTTAGCTTGGCCTGTGTCCTCTCTCGCCATCCAAGATGCCTCAGTGGGTGTCGGAGAGCCAGTTTTGGCCCCACGCTGCCGGCCAGAGGCTGAGGGACCCAGCGGTGCACGAATTCGTGCCCCGGGCCTCCGGTGGTAATAGTCATAGTCACACGGGTCTCAGTGACAGACCTCCTCTTCCCCGTCTCCCTCTCCCCTGGCCCGGCGCTCACTCCAGCCTCCGTAAGGTGCAGCCGGGCAGGCGGAGGGCGGCGCACAGCCAGTGCAGCCCTGCGTCCTGGAGCGGGTTGAAGGCCAGGCAGAGGCGTGAGGTCCCCTGGGCACTGAACAACACCGAGGCCACCTCCTCCGCGCGGGCCGCCGACAGGCTGCACTTCTCCAGGCTGCGGGCGGGAGGGGGTGCAGGGTGAGCCCCGGCCACCCACCTCCCTTCTCACACTGCCCCTCCCTGGGGCCACACGGGGGGCACCCTACCCCCATCGTGGGGAGATTCAGTGGGATCCAGGCCCTTCCCCCTCCAGACAGGGAGGAGCTCAGTGGGGTAGAGAGTCATCCTGATGTGCCAAGGTGGTGGGTTCCATCAACCAGTCAGGACACATAGAGGAATCAACCCATGAGTGCATCCATAAGTAGAACTACAGAAACGGATCTCTCTCTCTCTCTCTCTCTCTCTCTCTCTCCTCTCTGCCTCTCTAAATGTCAATGAAAAAGGAAGTAGCACTGGGTTGAGCGTGACCCACGTCAGGGTATGTACCCAGGCTGGGGGCTGGATCCCCAGGAGGGAAGCGTGCAGGAGGCAGTCAATCCATATTGTGCTCTCCCATCAATGTTCCTCTCTCTCACTCTCTCTCTTTTCTTCCTCTCCCTCCCTCTCTAAAATCAACAAAAACATTTTTCTATAAAATTAAATTAAATCAGATCAAGAACAACAGCCTCGAGGAAAAAAATAAGGAGGTCCAGGTACAGCTTCTCAGCTCTTGTCCTGCTAAGTTTCGGGCTGACCTTCTTAATTTGGGGAGGGTGGTCCCCGCCCCCCACTCCAGAGCAGTGAAGGGTTTCGATCTTACCCGGTCTCCACCCACAGCACACCAGCAGCGTCCCCTCCCCCTCCCCACTGTGCAGACCCAGTATGTGTCCGGGCACTGTTGAACGTTCTCAGAGGGACAAGATCATCCCTGGTCAAAACCCACGGGGTTTAGGGGAGGTGAGGCCAGGGGGCACACAGTCACGCTGGAGGCAAAACGAGCCGGGACTGAGCCTGGAGGAGAAAGGAAGGGAGAGAAAGGCCGGCTGGCTTACTTGGCTGAATGTCAGGTCGTGCACCCAAAGGTCGCCGGTTCGGTTCCCAGTCGGGGCACATCCCCAGGTTGTGGACTTGATCCCCAGTCAAGGTGCGTGCAGGAGGCAACTGATCCAAGTTTCTCTCTCTCTCTCTCTCTCTCTCTCTCTCTCTCTCTCTCTCTCTCTTTCTCAATAAAACAAATTCAAATGAAGGAAATGTGTCCACAGCACAGGTAAATACAACCCCGATGCTCATAGCAGCACAGTTCACCATGGCTGAGATTTGGAAACAGCCTAACTGCCCATCAGCAGACGAGTGGATGAGAAAACGATGGCCCGTCTACACAATGGAATACCACTCCTCTATAAAAAAAAAGAAGGAACTTTTACCATCGGCAGCAGCATGGATGGGCCTGGAGAGCATTGTGCTGAGCAAAATAAGCCAGTCGGAGAAAGATAAACACCACATGACCTCCCTCATTTATGGGTAATAAAGAACATGATAAACCGATGAACAAAAAAATAGATTCAGAGGCAGAGGAGCAGTGAACAGACGGTCCAACTAAAGCAGGAAGGCTGGGGAGGGTTGGGGAGAGGTGGGTAAGAGATCAACCAAAGGACTTGTACGCATACATATGAGCACCACCAATGGACGCGAGACACTGGTGTGGGGGCGGTGTGAGGGCATGTGTGGGGGTAGGGGAGGTCAATGGGGGAGAAAAAGAGACATATGTACTACTATTTGTAATACTTTAAACAATAAAGTAAACAAAATAAATGAAATGAATGAATTAATTAATTAAAAACAAATAAAAGGTTAAAATAAATGAAATGAAATAAATAAAGTGAATAAATTAAAATGAATAAAATAAGATAAAATAAAATAAATTAAATGAAATAAATAAAAATTAATTAATAAAATTAAAATAAATAAAATGAAATAAAGTAAATTAAAATAACTAAAATAAATAAAAATAAATTAAATTAAATTAAGATGAATAAAATAAATAAATAAAAGTAAATAGTAAAATAAAATAAAAATTAATAAAAAACAAAACATTAAAAGATTGAAAATACATAAACAATAAATAATAAAATAAAGTAATAAAATAAAATAAAAAACAAATAAAACAAAACCATTGCCGCCGGCCACCCCCACCTGCCACGAAGGAGCGGGAGCCGGGCTGGACTCACGAGAGCTGCCTCAGGGCGCAGGGGCCCGCGGGCCTCCGGAGGCTCTTCGCCCGCAGGCGGGACAGGGACAGGGACAGGTCGTTGTCGCCCAGGCTGAGGAAGCGCAAGCGGGCGCTGGGGCCGAGCTCCAGGGCGAGGCTGCGGCAGGCCGCCGAGGGGAGGCCGCACGACTCCAGCCTGTCGGAGAGGCGCCCAGCGGCCGTGACCCCTCCGGCCGGGGGGTCTTCCTTCTGTGAGTCGGACCCTGGGGTCTCCCAGCCCCGGGTCCCCGAGTCCCCGCGGCAGAGAGGAGCAGCCGGGCTGCAGGGGAGCGAACACCAGGGCCAGCGCCGGGGCAGAGTCCAGGCCAGCGCGGGGCTCGTGCGGGGCGCGGCCCTCGCGGGCGGCCGGACACTCACCACAGGTGCGTGAGTCTGCAGGCCGAGTGCCGCAGGGTTCTGAAGACCATCCTGGACAAGGCCGCGCCCAGCGGGTTAGAGCTCAGGTTCAGATGGGTCAGCCGGTGGTTGCCGTGGAGAAGCAGGACCAGCTCCTTCAGCACCCGCACGGGGCTGATGGATTTGCACCTAAGGGACAGAGAGAGAGAGAGAGAGAGAGAGAGAGAGAGAGAGAGAGGATGGGGAGTGGGAGGGGTGGGGGCGTTGCTTCCTCACCTCGCCTTTCTGCTGTCCACACACATACACCCAGACCCTCAAGGAAATACCAGGATGTGCAAGTTCCATTCCTGAGTCGTGATACTCAACCTGGGAAGAGGCCACCTAAAGCCATGTCCCCCAAACTACAAGAAGGTGAAAGGAGGCAGAAGACCTACACGCGGAAAACTACAGGACACTGGAAAAAGAGAGAGGGAAGACCCAAACAGATGGAAGAGCATACCATGCTCATGGACTGGGAGAACCAACATCATTCAAGTGTCCATACTACCCAAAGCGATCTACAGATTCAACGCACTCCCCATTAAAATACCAACGGCATACGTCACAGACCTAGGAAGAACTCTCCAAAGATTCACCTGGAACAACAACAACAAAAAGACCCCGAATAGCCACAGCAAACCTGAGAAAGAAGAATAAAGTAGGTGGGACCTCAATACCAGATCTCAAGCTCTATTACAAAGTCACTGTTCTCAAACCAGCCTGGCACACGGACAGACACACAGACCAATGGGTGTTTCTCTCCGTCTTTTCCTCTTTCTGCTACCCTCTTTAAAAATCAACGGAAAGCCGCAACCGATATAGAGCGTCAGCCTGCAGGACTGAAGGGTCCCGGGTTCGATTCTGGTCAAGGGCATGTACCTGGGTGGCAGGCACATCCCCAGGAGGGGGTGTTCAGGAGACAGCTGATTGCTGTTTCTCTTTCATTGATGTTTCTAGCTCTCTCACTCTCTCACTTTCTATCTGTAATAAATAAATAAATAATATTTTTAAAAAAGAAAATCAATGGGAAAATATCCTTGGGTAAGGATGGATGGATGGATGGATGGATAGATAGATATAGATGAATGAAGTCAGGCTTCAACCCATCTGCTTCCCTTCCCTAATCTGCCATGACGAGGGGCCACCCACTCTGCTGGGAAGGTGACCTTCAGTATCAACCCTGGGGGGCCTGATGGAAACCCCTCGCCTGCTATTCCGCGTGTGTATGCGTGTGTGCGTGTGTGTTTAGCATGTTTCTCCTTATCTTGAGGACTCGATGACAGAACCAACATGTTGGGGGGTAGGGGAAGGAAGGGGAAGATGAAGAAGACCCCCGTGGAAACCCGCCCCCTGTGCTGACTTTTTAGGACCTGAGGTCTGATGGAGAATGGCGGAGGACCAGTGGAGGACAGAACTCGGCCAGGACTCCGGACTGAGCATCCCGCCCCGGGCCACCTCCAGCTCCACCCTCAGCGGGACTCGCTCCGTCTTCTTCTCGGGGGCTGCTTCCCTGGCTCCCCCCCCACAAGGTCCTCTTCCGTCTGCTCGTGCTGTCCCGTCTTCACGCTGGACCGGAGACCCTGCCATTCCATGTGCATCATGCTAGAGGACCGATACGCCCAAGACTGTGCTTCCATGTCAAGGACTGGGTCTTTACTAAAAGGATTTTTAGGTAGTGGAGGTCTTCTTAAAAAAAAAAATAATAATAATAATAAAAATATATATATATATATATGTATGTATATATATATATGGATGGATATATATATCCATTAGAGAAGGAGGGACAGGGAGAGAGACAAACATTGATTGGCTGCCTCCTGCACACATAGCCCCCTCTGCTAGGAATCAAGCCCAAAACCTGGGCATGTGCCGTTGACTGGGAATCGAACTGGCAACCTCTTGGTGCCCAACACCCTGAGCCACGCCAGCTGTTTCGAAAGGAAATGATTCCTTTCTTCTCGGGGAGATGCTGCCATCTCATAAACCGTGCCGATCATTTAGGTGCCTTTCTCCACCACAGTGTGAGCTCCATGAAGGTAGGAATTATCCGCTCTGCCCACCACCCCACAACCAAGAGAGATGCCCCTACAATGTCCCAAAAGTTCTCCAGTCCTTTACATCCAACTCAAATCAGCAGCCTCCCTCAGGGGTGGAAAGAACAACTAGTTCTCTGCGCACACCTCTAGGGCAAGATCGGGCATGACACTCCAAAAAAAATTTTTTTTTTAGTTTCAACCTTATCCTGCCTGAGTAGCAGATTCACTAATACAAGCACCTTTATTTTCCTTTTTTAAAATATACTAGAGATCCGGTGCACAAAGATTCATGCAAGAAGGGGCCGTCTTTCCCCTGGCTGCCAGCACTACCTCTGCTCAGACCTGGAGCCGCCTTTCTGCCTTCCCACACTGCTCAGAGACCCGGAGTGGCCTGTGTATGCAAATTAACCCACCATCTTTGATGGGTTAATTTGCATGCTCACTCCTGATTGGCTGGGGAGCATCACAAAGGTACAGTCCATTTGCATCTTTCTCTTTTATTAGTGTAGATACATTTCTTTAAAAATTGATATCAGAGACAAAGGGAGAGGGAAATAGAAACATGAATGATGACAGAGAATCATCCATCAGCTGCCTCCTGCACGCTGCCTCCTCGGGTTGAGCCTGCGATCCTGGCAGGTGCCCTGACTGGGAATCAAACCCTGACTTCCTGGGTCATACATAGGTCAATGATCAACGACGGAGCCACGTCAGCCGGGCTTTATTTTCTTTTTAATGTACCGTATTTTCCGGCATCTAAGATGACTGGGCGTCTAAGATGACCCCCAACTTTTCCAGTTAAAATAGAGAGTCTGGGATATACCCGCCCTCTAAGATGACACGTGGTATAGAAGACAACCCCTGACTTTTGAGAAGATTTCCCTGGGTTTAAAAAGTCGTCCTCTGCGCCGGAAAATACAGTACTTCCTGGCAGATAGATACTGACTGCAGGAAGCAGAGGAGGCATTGTTTGGCTCCGGTATCTGTCAGCCTGCGAGCCGCGCACTTACGTCAGCTTCTGGAGCCTGCACCTGGGGTTCCTCAGCTCGTGGCAGAGCTTCCTCATGGCCGTGGCGTTCAGCTGGCTGTTGCTCAGGTCCAGCTCCCTCACGTTCCCGTAGTGGAACACGGAGCAGAGGTCCTGCCACTGGCGCGTCTTAGAACTGACCAGCCTGATCCTGGACCCGGGGGAGGGAAAAAGGGAGAGAGGGAGAGAGAGGAGAAAGAGAGGGAGAGGGGGGAAGAAGAGAAGATAAGAGAAGGCTGGTGGGACCATGAGCCTCTGCCAACACCCAGAATTCACTCCGTAGGAGGCAAGGAAAAAAAGACCCTCACTCTCCAGGCGTGCGGATCCCCTGGGGCTCCAGTGTGAAAATGGGTAGCCCCGAAAGCCTGGTTCCCCAAATACCACATGCCCCATCCCAGCAATCCTCCACAACTCTTGTCAGGGGAAAGCCAGCTCCTAAGCGAGGCGAGGCGGAAGGGGGGAGTTAAGTCTTAAAAGTTCAGCCCTGGCCGGTGTGGCTCTGTGGGTAGAGCATCAGCCTGCACACTGAAGGGTCCCAAGTTCGACTCCGGTCAAAGGCGTGTACCTTGGTTTCGGGCACATTCCCAGTAGGGGGCGTGCAGGAGGCAGCTGACCCATGTTTCTAACTCTCCATCCCTCTCCCTTCCTCTCTGTAAAAAAATCAATAAAATATATTTTAAATAAATTTTTTAAAAGTTCAGACTATATTCAGCAGACCCCAGATGAATGGAGAACTCTGCCCCCCACCTCTAGAATTATGTAATCTCTGTGCACCAATTTTCTCTCTCTGGAAGGTCATGGAAAGGTCACAAAATTTTTTTCAATCCTTACCTGAGGATATGTTTCCATCGATTTTTTAGAGTGGAGGGAGGAAAGACGAGAGAAATATCAATGTGAGAGAAACACATCAATTGGTTGCCTCCTGCACGCACCCCAACCAGGGCCCAGGCTGGGGAGGAGCCTGCAACCTAGGTATGTGCCCTTCAGTCTGCAGGCCAATGTTTTATCCGTGTGCAGTGCCTGAGATAGGAGCCCTGCCTTTAACTTCACACACACACACACACACACACACACACACACACACACTAGAGGCCCGATGCACAAAATTTGTGCATGGGGGTTGTCCCTGAGTCTGGCCCTCTCCAATTTGGAACCCCTCAGGGGATGGAATCAGGCCTAAATCAGGACATCCCTCTCACAATCCATGATCACTGGCCCCTAACCACTCACCTGCCTGCCTGCCTAATGCCCCCAACAGCCGTTCCCTGCCAGCCTGATCTCATCCCCAACAGCCCTCCCCTGCCAGCCTGATCTCATCCCCAACAGCCCTCCCCTGCCAGCCTGATCTCATCCCCAACAGCCCTCCCCTGCCAGCCTGATCTCATCCCCAACTGCCCTCCCCTGCCAGCCTGATCTACCCCCTGTCTCTGCCTTGACCCCCACCCACCATGGCTTTGTTTGGAAGGAAGTCAGACATCCAGAAGATGGCTGGCTGACTCGGTCTAATTAGCATATCACCCTTTTATGAGTATAGGTCTTTTTTTTATTGATTTCAGAGAGGGAGAGGGAGAGAGAGATAGAAACATCAATGGTGAGAGTGAATAATCGATCAGCTGCCTTCTGTAAATCCCCTACCGGGGATCAAGCCCACAACCCAGGCCCTTGACCGGAGTCCACCCTGGGACCTTTCAGTCTGCAGCCCAGCCCTCTATCCACGCAGCCAACTCAGCGAGGAAGCCACGCCCCCTCCCCCCCACCCGATACCTAAAGGATAAATCTCCTTCCAGGGTGAGGCCGATGAGCCGTGTCTGCTCCATCAGACCCCCTGACCCACACAACCATGACTGCCGCGTCCCACGTCTCCCCTGGGAACGGGGGGTGGGTGCGGAGCCCGCAAAGACGCGAGAGAGGCTGGGGAAGAGATGGCGCCGAGCGACTCACTCGGAGCTCGGGTCCCGGCGGGACTCCGTGTGCGGGAGCAGGCAGCGGGCGGACAGCCGGAGCCTCCTCAGCCCCTGGCAGCGCGGCAGACAGAAGGCGGCGGCCCGGAGCTGCAGGTCGCCCACCTCCAGGTCGGCTTCCAGCAGGCGGCCCAGGACCCGCGTGGCCAAGGCCTCGTCCTGCGCCTCGTGCAGGCACTGGAACAAGGCCGCCAGCTCGAAGGCGCAGGGCACCCCCGCGGCCCCCGAGAGCTCCTCCGCCCAGCGCCCCAGCTCGTCCGGGACCCGGGGAGCCACCTGCAGGTGCAGCGCGTCCTCCACCGGCCCGGCCAGGTCCGGGTTCGAGAGGCCGAAGATGAAGAGTGCCGTCGGGCGCCAGTAGGGGTTGGCGTCCACCAGGGCCTCCGCCAGCACCGCCCGCCTCTCCTGGAGCTTGGAGAGGCCCCCGCCGGGCACGGCGCCCTCCTTGCCCCGGAGCGCGTAGAACAGGGCCCCCAGGAAGGCCTGGAAGCTGGGGTGGGCGAAGGCCAGGCAGCCCGCGCAGTCCGCCACCTCCCGGAGGACGTGCAGCTGGAGGAGGCTGCGCAGCAGGGGTGCCCGCCGGGGCCTCGCTCCCCCCGCCACCGCCTCCTTGGCGAACGTGAAGCTGGAAGCCCACAGCCCGCGGGCGGCCAGCGTGCACAGAGCCTGCCACTGCTCGGCCCGGCTCTGCAGGGACCAGCTCTCCTCGGCCATCTGGTCGACGCTGGAGAAGAAGTGGGCGTACAGGCTGGTGGCCGTCTGGTCGTGCAGCCAGAACGCCGGGCGCCAGGCCAGCTGGCGCTTCAGGCAGGAGCCCACAGCCCAGCACACCAGGGGGGCGGCGCAGGCCTGGCACAGGGCCTCGTGCCTCCTAACCCACCGCCAGACCCGCCGGGCCTCCTTCCGGTGCCCGAAGAAGCGGGAGAAATACTCCTTGCGGTCGCCCTCGCTGAACCCGGGGATGGGGAGGCACCGCGGGCGCCGACACAGCCGTCTGAGGTCCTCGCCGTCCCGGGCGGTGACCAGCAAGGTGGCCTCGGGCAGGAGGTCCTTCCTCAGCAGGTGGAGGAGGAGGCTGCCCACCGGGAGCCGCTGGTCCCAGTCCTTGCACGGCGGGCGGCGGGCCACATCGCAGGGGAAGGTCATCTCCTCGAGGCCGTCGATGACGAACAGGAGCCGCTCGGGGCGGCGCATGGCGTGCTGGATGGGGAGCCGCGTGTCGGGCCGGTCCCGGGCCAGCAGGTCCACCAGGGTGGTGTCGGCCAGGTCTCGGACGCGGTGGCAGCGGAGGTGGAAGACGTAGTGGAAGCGGTGCTGGAGGAGCCGGCCCTCCGCCCAGTGCAGCGCCACCTTCACCGCCAGTGTGGTCTTGCCCACGCCCGCCGGCCCGTGCAGCACGACCGTCCGGGCGCCCCGGGGGCCGAGGAGGCGCCGCAGCTCCTGGTGCTCCTGCTCTCGGAAGGGACGCAGGTAGACGTGGTCTTCGGGCCACGGGGTGTGGTCCCACATGGCCAGCAGCCGCGCCTTCAGCCACACGCGGTACCGTCCTCTGTGGACTGGGCGGGAGAAGGGAGTCAACGCGGCCACCGTGCTCCGAGGACAGGATGGCCCGTGACGGTGCCGCCGAGCCCTGGCCTGCCTGTGGCTTGGTTGCGTGGACCTCGGTGGAGAGCACATCCCCAGTGGGGGGTGTGCAGGAGGCGGCTGATCGATGTCTCTCTCTCTCATCGATGTTTCTGACTCTCTATCCTCTCCCTTCCTCTCTGTGAAAATTCAATAAAATATATAAAAACCCGTGACTCCCGTCTTTTTTTGTGCTGGTGCCATTTTGGGGCTGGGTATCCAGATGACCTAATATATTCATAATTCGTCACCCCTTGGGGGCCTCCTGCGTCCCTCCTTTGGCGACCCCAACACACACACACACACACACACACACACACACACACACAGTCCAGAACAGACAGCGGCATCTAAGAACCGAGCAGAGAATCAGACAGAATGCCCATCTGGCGGGCGGCCTCCAGTTTAGCAAGCTGGACCGGAAGAACGGACGGGGAAAGGTGTCCTTTCTGGACGACTCTCCATTGGGTCACACTTCAGGGGGGGAAACGGCCAGGGTAAGGCCGGTAAAATGTCCCATCGAGCCCTCTGTCTGCGGTCGAAGGTCGTGTGCACACACCTGAGAGCTCTTGGGGGGCCTCTGGTTCTCCTTCTCCTTCTCCTCCTTCTCCTTCTTCTTCGCCGGGGCCTTGGGCATCCTCAGCCATCTCTGAGAGAAGCCGGGATGATGGGGAATGAGAAACCCAGGCTGGGAAGGGGTCGGTGCAGATGGGTGCCCTCAGGAGGACCAGGCCTCTCTCTCTCCCTCCCTCTCTCTCTGACAAGCCTGTGGGTGACTGGGGGAGTCACATCCCCCAGCTCCATCAGCCCAACCGCTCCACCTTCCACCTCAAACCCCTCCGTGCCTCTGGGACCTGGGTCCTCTACTCACACAGCCAATCAGAGCGAGTATGCAAATCAGCCCAACAAAGATGAGGTTCATTTGCATACATACCTGGGTCCTGGGAACCTCCTTGGAACCCAGGTCACCTCGAGTCTTCCCTCGATTCTCACCTCCTCACGGTGGCGGATGACCCTGACAAATCCAGCACAACCCCGCCCCCCACCGACGTGCCTGGGCTCTCCCCACCACCCCCTTATTCCTTGTCTTTGCCATTGCACCTGTCACCCTCGGACACACCCCATGATGTACTTATGGATCTTATTTCTCTTCTGTTTCTAGCAATGTGGGCGGGGGGACCCATAAAAATCCAGCAGTGGAGAGATGGGTGGAGGAGGGGGAGAGAGAATAAGCAATGAACTTGTGCCTGTCTGTGCCTAACCTGTGGACACACAGACAATGAGGGGGTGAGGGCCTGAGGGTGGAGGGCGCAGGAGTGGGCTGAAGAGACTAATGGCGGGCAGGGGGCCGACAGGAGGAGCACCTATGTAATACTTTCAACGATAAAGATTTTATTTTTTTAAACATATTTTATTGATTTTTTACAGAGAGAAAGGGAGAGGGATAGAGAGTTAGAAACATCAATGAGAGAGAAACATCAACCAGCTGCCTCCTGCACGCCCCCCACTGGGGATGTGCTCGCAACCAAGGTCCATGCCCTTGACCGGAATTGAACCTGGGACCTTTCAGTCCGAAGGCCGATGCTCTATCCTCTGAGCCACATCAGTTTCGGCAAAGATTTTACTTTTAAAAAATGTAAACCCAGCAGCAATATCCTTGCTTCTACCCCCCCCCCATGTCCCCATCCTCCAGAGCCCCCCAAACCCTATCATGTCCCCTTGACCTTGGTCACCCATCCTGCATGGCCCCTGAGACTCCCCCATGTCCCTACTCCTCATGCACCCCACCCCTATGCCCCGTCCTGTCCCTATCCCCAGTGTCCCTCCATGTCCTCTCCCCGCCCCCATCTCTCCATCTCCCTTGGTCCCCTCTCCTCCCCACGTTCTCCACCCCCCATAAAAGCATCAAGAGAAAAACAGTTCATTACCTTCAAGGAAGCACCCCTACGACTGTCAGCTGATTTCTCCCCAGAAACGATGCAGGCCAGACGGGAGTGGCAAGAAATATTCCACGTGATGAAGAGCAAGAGCCTACAACCAGGATGACTCGTGCCCCCCGTACCTCCAGTCCCACTCACCTTTCATCTGGGCTCTCAGCTCCTCGCAGAGCGCCGTCAGCTTCATGTCCTCGGAGAGGCGGAGGGTCACGGCCCACGCCCGCTGTCCCGGGAAGGACTCCTTCAGCAGACACAGCAGGTCGGTGGGACCCGCCGCCTTCAGGTTGGCCCAGGGGATCCGCGGGCAGCTCTCGGGCAGCAGCTGCGGGCACTGCAGGCCGAGTTTGAACGCCTCCAGCTGATAGCGGTCCAGGCGCCGCAGGTGCGAGAGCAGCTGGTCATCCCAGTGGTCGGCGTCCACAGCCAGGCCGGCGGAGGGGGCGCTCATGGTGCCCACACGCCAGAGGCCCCGCTCCCCCGAGGCCTGTCCCGCCCTCAGAGCCACAGGACCTGCACACGGGGAGAGGGAGAGCCCTCAACTGGGCTCCATTGCCCAGAGCATCGCCCCACACGCCGAGGTTGGGGGTTTGATCCCAGGTCAGAGCACATACAAGAATCAGCCAGTGCATGCCTGAACGAATGGAACAACATTCTCTCTCTCTCTCTATCTCTCTCTCCCCTCCCCCTCTAAAAATTAATCTAGCCAAAACCAGGATAGAGCATCCGCCTGCAGACTGAAGGGTCCCAGGTTCGATTTCGGTCAAGGGCATGGACCTTGGTTGTGGGCACATCCCCAGTGGGATGTGTGCAGAAGGCAGCTGATTGATGTCTCTCTCTCTGTCCCTCTCCCTTCCTCTCTGTAAAACAATCAATAAAATATATTTATAAATAAAAATTAGTCAAAACATATCCATGCCCTACCCAGTTTTTGTCAGTGGATAGAGCATCTGCCTGTGGACCAAAGTGTCCTGGGTTCCATTCCAGTCAAGGGCACGTACCTCAGTTGCAGGCTCCACCTGGCCTGGGCCCTGGTTGGGCCCATGCAGGACGCAACCAATGGATGTGTTTCTCTCACCTGGATATTCCTCTCCGTCTTTCCCCCTGTCTCCCACTCTCTCTACAAGTCAATGAAAAGTGGCCTCAGGTGAGAATTGCAAAAAGACAAAAGAATCCAGCAATGAATCCAGGAATGAGTGGAACAACAAACCAATGTTTCTCTCTCTCTCTCTCCCACTTCCTCTCTCTGAAAATCAATAAAAACATATCCCCAAGAGAGTATTAAAATAGGAAGTGCCAACAGGGCCCCCGATGGGGAGGGACGCGAGGTCTGGGAACGGTGTGGAGCAGAAGAGAAAGGAGCCATCACGCACCAGTCAGACGGCTGATCTCTGGAACGCGGAGGAGGGCAGCTGCACGCCTACCCCAGCTAGGATGGGCCTTCTGGTGGACCCGAGCCTCCTCCCAGGTCTGTCTGTGCCCCACAACCTCCCCTATTTGATTGATGGCTCTTCTCCCGCCCCCGCTGGGAGGTGCAGAATAGCAGGTCCTGATAGGCTGAGAAACCAAGCAGCCAGGCCCAGCTGTGGCTGTTCTCCGACGCCTTCCGCTCCACGTGTCAATCGTTGCTAGCCGGAAGGAGGGAGCAGAAATGGGTTTCTAACTAAAACAAACCCACGCACGAGCCCACCCGGGCCGTGTGCCTCAGTTAGCTGCGGGTCGTCCCGTGCACCGAAGGGTCTCCAGTTCGATCCCCTGTCCGGGCACAGGCTCAGGTTGTAGGGTCAGTCCCCGTGGAGGTGCGTATGGAAGGCAACCAACCAGTCGATGCTTCTCTCCGTGCCTCTCTCTAAAAACAAAACCACCAGCCTGGGGGACGGGGAGTCCTCCCTCCCAAAACCCAGGACGCCAGTGCCTCCCTGGGCCCCGCCGGCGCCTGGGAGACCCCATACAACAAGGGAAGCCGACTGGTGACCACAACAGAATCAGGGGCGCAGAAAGGGGGTGGACGGACCACTCTCAGGGGGAAGGGGTGAGGGAGGGGGGTGCAGGGAGAGCCTGGACAAAAATCATACACCGATGGATGAGGACAGTGCGGGGGGAGGTGAGGGCAGAGGGAGGGGTGGGAGCCGGGTGGAGGGGAGCTAAGGCGGGGGGGGGGGAGGAACAAATGTAAAAATCTGAACAATAAAGATTTATTAAATAAAATTAAATTTTAAAAAAAGAAAAGAAGAAGTCCAGATTGCCAGTTCTAAGAAACAGTCACGGGACGTGCCGCACAGCAGAGGGAAGGTGGTCGGTGATCTATACTAAGAAAAGGGCGTGTGCTCATTAGACCGGGCGGCCTCTGGCGTCATTCCAGGTGTCCTTCCTGACAAAGCCGGGCATGCGGGAAGCCAGCCGGTTCGGGGTGGGGGTGGTCGGAGAGGGAAGCAACTCAGGTTGGGGGTGCCTGCCGGTGGCGGGAGGAGGGAAACGGGGTCCTGGGTGCCGGAGGGAGCAGGTGCTGGCAGCGGGCGAAGGAGGCCTAGGCTTGCAGGAGTCTTCGCGCACCGGGCCTCTCGTTCTGTGATGAATCCCCAGCTCAGTGGTCGGCACACCCATTAGTGACAGAGCCAGATACCAGCAGTGCAGCGAGGGAAATGCCTTGGGAGAGCCAAGTTTTTAAACTTAAACCGTATAGGCAGGCGCATGGTCATTCACTCAACCAGGGACTCCTGCGCTGGCCTCGGCTACAAACTCCAGGGGCCAGAGAGCTGCCCTGGCCGCCCTGGCTCCGTGGATGGGGCGTCAGCCTCTGGCAAAGGCTCCGACCTCAGTGGCAGGCCCCGCCCCCGCCCGGGGCCCCGGTCAGGCCGGTGCAGGAGGCAACCACAGACGTGTTCCTCTCTCACGGATGTTTCTGTCTGTGTCTCCCTCTCTCTTCCGCTCTCCCTAAAACCAATGGAAACATATCCGTGGGTGAGGATGGAGGAGGAGAAGGAGAATGGAGAAGGAGGGGGAGGAAGAGGGGAAGGAGGAGGGGGAGGAGGAGAGGGAGGAGGAAGAGGAGAAGGAAGAAAAGGATGAAGAAGGAGGAGGAGGAAAAAGAGGGGGATGGACAAGGAGGCAGAAGAGGATGAAGGAGGAGAAGGAGAAGGAGGGGAGGAGGAGGGGGAGGATGATGGAGGAGGAAGAAAAGGATGAATAAGGAGGAGGAGGAGGAGAAGGAAGAAGAGGAGGAGGAGGAGAATTGGAAAGGAAACAGGAGAAACTAACTTGTAACGTGTCTGTGTGTGTTTATGTGTGTATGTGGTGTGTGTGTTGTGTCTGAGCATGTCTGTGTATGTTTATGTGTGTATGTGTTGTGTATGTGTGTCTCTCTGTGTGTGTTTATGTGTGTGTATGTGTGTGTGTGTCCCAAACGCGCTCTCGTGTCCCTGGGACGGGCCTGCTCCCACACTGGGTCAGGGGATGGGGGTGGACAGGTGAGCACGGTCCGGCAGGGATGGTGCTCCCAGTGTGGGCAGCGGGCGCCTGAGGGCCCTCAGGAGTCCGGGCCTCCACGCCCGCCCGTTCCCAGGCAGCTCGCGGTGGATCAGAGAGGCCGGCCAGATGGACGGACGGACGGACAGACGCTTCCTTCACACTCACTCAGTACCTGCGGGAACACCGGGCGCCCAGCGCCATGCTAAGCTCTCCCTTCAGTCCCCAGTCCGTTGCTCTGTCCACTGAGCCACACCGGCCAGGGCCCTGCCCTTCAACTCTTGACCAGGCATTGAACCCTTGGCCCTTCCATGAGTGGGACAATCCTCTCACCGGGGAGACACACCCGTCGGGGCAGGTTAAGCTCTCAAACCTGCACACAGCGCGCCCGCCCATGGGAGGCTCGCACACAGGAGCCGGCAGGCCCAGGGCTCTCCCCTCTGCGTCCGGGCGCCTGTGACGGCGAGAGCCGGGAAGCCTAAGCCCTTCAGCGGTGCGTGGGGTGGGGGCTGCTTTTTCCTCTTCTTCATTTTTAATACATTTCACTGAATTTTCATAGCGAGGAAGGGAGAGGGAGAGAGAGTAAGAAACATCGATGAGAGACATCGATCAGCTGCCTCCTGCCGCCCCACACTGGGGATGTGCCCATAACCGAGGCACATGCCCTTCACCGGAATCGAACCCGGGACCCTTCAGTCAGCAGGCCGGCGCTCTATCCACTGAGCCACACCGGTCAGGGCAGTTTGTGGACATCTGGATGGCATCCATTCATTTTCTCATGATTTCATGTCTCCACAGGTCTCACCTGCCCGCCCTCCCCCCATCTCTCTCTCTGTCTTCTGATTGGTCGTTTTTATCGGCGGCACCTGAGGTCCTCGGACTTCCGTGAAGATGGATTCAGACTCC